>JAWMRA010000020.1:6912472-7027977 GCA_035584735.1 Pseudotriccus pelzelni
GTGGGGGGCTGGGCTGGGCAGGGCAGGGCAGAGCTGGGCAGGGCAGAGCTGGGCTGGGCAGGGCAGGGCAGAGGAGGGTTGGGCAGAGGAGGGAGGGCAGGGCAGAGCTGGGCTGCGCTGAGCCCGGCAGGTTTGCACCGCCCTCCCGCCGCCTCCCAGCCCGGCCGGCCCCTCGCTCCGCCCGGCGGGGCCGTGGCGGGGCCGTGGCGGGGCCGGCACAGGCAGAGCCGGGCCGGGCAGCGCCGCGGGCTCCCCGCGGGCACGATGGGTCAGGCCGGGCCGTGGCTCAACCTGTCGGGCAGTGCCTGTGCGGCGGGCGCGCCCTTCGCCGCGGGCACGGCCGCGCTGCTGGCCGCGCTCATGGGGCTGCTGGTGCTGGCCACGGTGCTGGGCAATGCCCTGGTCATCCTGGCCTTCGTGGTGGACCGGAGCCTCCGCACGCACGGAAACTGCTTCTTCCTCAACCTGGCCGTGGCCGACCTGCTGGTGGGTGAGTGCCGGGGCTCCGCGGGGCGGGGTGCGGGTCCGCCCGTGTCACCGCCCTGCTCTGTCCGCAGGCGGCTTCTGCATCCCCCTGTACATCCCCTACGTGCTGACGGGCGAGTGGAGGCTCGGCCGGGGCTTGTGCAAGCTGTGGCTGGTGGTGGACTACCTGGTGTGCACCGCCTCCGTCTTCAACATCGTCCTGATCAGCTTCGACAGGTTCATCTGTGTCACCAGAGCGGTAAGGGCCGGGCAAAGGCTGCGGAGGGGGGGCAGGTTGTGCTTAGGGCACCTGGCTCTCAGCTCCACGAACCTCTAACACCACGCGCAGCAGGCGGTTCCCCTCGGTCCTGGAAAGAGTTCTGGGAGCGATCGGCTTCGGCAGAAAATGCCTTTTCCTCTCACTTTTACAGCAGAAGTGGTGCTCTGCTTTCGAAACGGGGACAGGGTGTGTGTGCAGAGGGAACAAGGTGTAATTCCACCCCAGCAGCACCTTGGATAAGCTTCAAAAGTATTACTGAGCTGAACTAGTCCGGCTCCCTCAGAACACGGCAATGCACCTGTTGGCCACTGACAGCCCAAGCCAGCCCAGCTGCAGCACAAGGCAGAGAGAGCTGCTTGCAGTGGGTACCAAACTGTACCGGGGGAATTAGATGTGGACAGCTGGGTGGGGTTCAAAAGGGGCAGAATATAAATCAATGTTAAGGATCCAAATGCTATTTCCCTGTACCAGCCACAGGAGCAGCTCGAGGTGTGCCTGCAGCAAGTCAGCTAGCAAAAAAAAAAAAAAAAAAAAGGAAGACTAGACTTTGCCAAATCAACAGCAAGCTTCATTTTCACCTAGACTATACTGCCTCAAAGTATCCTGGATGGTGCCAAAATAACACATTTCACCTGCTAACAGGTTTCACACTTGTACACACACTTTTCAGTTATGTTTCATCCCATTCCACCCACATTTCCTTAAAATGTTCATTTTGCTTCCTTGCTCGTTCTAAATCACAAACAGTAAAAAGAGAGGCTGCAGCATCAATTCAACAGTTTATATGCACCTTGGTGTTTCACCAACTTCTTTTTGACGAGGGAGAAAGGAACAGATTAATTCTCAAACAGTCAACACTCAGAATTCCTTTATTTTCTGCGTTCTGAATTAGCCATGAATTTTTCTTTCATTAACCAATCTCTCATGACTATGCACGTCGTATAAATATATAAACTAGATGGTTTCAGAAACAAAGGGAAACTGGTCATAATAAATGAAAAAAATCATCCACTTCAAAATCCTTCAAATTAACCCCTCATATAAAAATCTCTCCCCGAGTACAGAAAATGCCTGTTGGATTAGGGCAGTGTAAGAACATATGAACATCTGAAGTTCCAAATTATTCTCCCTCTCAATGCAAATGCTAACTCCTCCAAGACTGTCCCTGAAATCATTAGTAGCTTTGTCAAGGATTCCAAAATCAGACCCAATTCAGATGAACTCAGGACGCCTCAGCTGTGTGGCTCTTCTACCAGAAAAGCACTGGCTGTGGAGATGAAGATCCACAGATTAGGGCAGTAAATGTAAATCCTGTACAATTAAAGCTTGAGGACTTCATATTCCAAACACGATGCAGTCACATTGTGGAGGTGTGAATATTGAATTCCAAGTTACGATAAGAATATTTGTCCAGTACACCAGGGAATGAGAATACTGAGCAGATGATCTAAAGATTTTGATGAATTCTATTGCTGATATGGATTATTGACATACTATTTTTGCACCTTAGCTTCTCTCATTTCTAACAGAAATTAATCTTCCTCTAAACCACTTTGCAGACCTCAACACTCCATTTATACATGTTAACTGCATATAGGAACTCTGCAAGTACTTCATGAAAGAATGAAATTAAGTATACCAAACAGGAAAAAGATGTAACACGTTATTTTTTTTTGTATATGATTTTCACATTAAGAAAAAAAACCTCCCTCTACAATGCAGAAAGAACTTGCACAAGTGTACCGTGAATTCAAATTCTTTTATGTATTTCAAATTAAGCTACTTAAAAACTCAAAATAAGTGAATTTTGAAGGATTGTGTTTTTAACCATTTTGTAAACAGGTATCACAGTTCATGTAATTGAACATGAAGCAACTGGTGACAACCACTTCTAGGAATAGCACTGGTTATTTCCTGTGAAACAGATTTGGCTTTCCAGCTTTTAAGATCCAATGCACATTCTCAGAACTTATCCAGACACCTTCATAACGTTTCTTGGAATAGATATTTTAGAAATAACTTTTCTGTGGTATTGGGAAGCGTGGTATAACCCTCCTTCCAAAACCAGTCTGTCATCAACCCTCCCAAGCGACAAAGAGGGCCCCATTCCAGGCATCCAGTTTGACATACCTGTGATGTTTGTGACTCAACTTTTCTCTCCCAGGTCAGTTACAGGGCTCAGAAAGGGATGACCAGAAATGCAGTACTGAAGATGATGACTGTATGGATCGCTGCTTTTCTTCTCTATGGTCCAGCCGTTCTCAGCTGGGAACACATTGCCCAAAAAAGCATCCTCCCTGAAGGAGAGTGTCATGCAGAATTTTTCTACAACTGGTATTTCCTGATGATTGCCTCTACCTTTGAATTCTTTACACCTTTTGTCACTGTTACATACTTTAACTTAAGTATTTACCTCAACATCAGGAAACGCACATCCCTCAGAAATGAAAGCCTCTCACCTGGTCAAGAGGACTGTGAAATGAGCTTCCAGGGGGAAAAAAGGGAACACGCTATATTTTTTGTGAAGCCAGCTAACAGAGACAAACACAGCAAGGTAGCAAGCAGACTTTTTCGCCCAAGAAAGACTTCAAGGCTTCAAGCCTTAGCTGAGCATGGCAGTCGCTCATTAAATCTGAGGGTCAGTCCTGAACTTCCACCCTTCCCGGTGGACGTGAAGATGAAGCCTCTTGGGAATGGTTTCTACAAAGCGACAGAGAGGGACTGCAACGCCCCCAAAGTCGACTTTGCCAACACTGTGGCAAACAGGTTCAGACTTTCCCGGGACAAAAGAGTAGCAAAGTCTCTGGCAATTATTGTCTGTGTGTTTGGGTTGTGCTGGGCTCCGTACACACTTCTGATGATCATCAGAGCAGCCTGCCATGGGCACTGTGTGCACTATTCCCTCTATGAGATTTCTTTCTGGCTCCTGTGGGTGAATTCAGCCATTAACCCTGTCCTATACCCATTGTGTCACATGAGCTTTAGGAAAGCCTTTATAAAACTCCTGTGTCCTGGAAAGGCCAAAATTCACCCTCATATTTTTATGTGAGAAGTATGAAGGCTCACAATTGGTCCAACTGGTGAAGCACCAAAAAGCAAGTATTGCAATACCTGCAAACATGAAGTGCACTGGGTATTTTATGGAACACTGGTAAGTACATGCAAGTGTAGATATTTATGAATATACAGAAATACAGTCATCCATGCAGCTGCAGAAATCACAGGAATGAAAAGTAATTTCTCAAAGCTCCTTGGGAAATTACACCCACAGTGGATTTTCTGGTAATGGTGCACTAGCACAGAAGTGCAGAAAAGGGAATACAACATTCATGGCCGATTAGACTAGAGTCACATTTAGTAACTGTAAATATTGCTGATAAGGAAGTTGATGTAGTATCAGTCTGGGATCTGTTATATCTTATCTCCAAACCACTCTAAGACACCAAGGGTCTCAGATGTTAAATGCAGGAATCTACTCAAATCAAAACCCTTCTCTATACAGGTCTGAGCAGCATTACTCTATGTTTTGCTGTAAGGATAGTGTAAGCCTAAGTAGTCTGGAATATCTAAGACATCTTGTTATAGACAGAGCTTTAGTTAAACTGCCCTTGGACTAGTTTTTAAAACATTTCCAACTGGACTTTTACTAGTTCTGATTAGTCCTGAAAGAAAAAAAAAGCCTTGTTTTCCCCTACCTGACCCTTTGTTTTCCCCTATCCCGATGCATCCATCCACCAAGTCATCAGTAGTCAAAAAAATATTACTTGAGGTGTTTAGGCATTTCCCAGGTCATGCATCATGAATGGCATGGCTCAAAGTCTGTTAAGATTGACAGGCTTGCTACTGACCTTAAGTGTGAAAAACAAAACCAAACATATTGTTTCTGCAGTTGTACCTGTACCCCAGGAGAAGCTCACACAGCTGGTTCCTGAGTTCTGACTGCATTTGTCCCACAAAAGGTGTCAATTTGAACATCACTAGTGATACAAGTTTGTACCACCATCACTGGCACTCATTCCATAACCTGACAGGTGCTTTCCTTTGCTGACAAGTGAGAGCTATTGAACAGCTGTAGTTGTCCACTGCCACACGCAAAATGCATGTTAGTACAATTGATCTTAAAGTTTACAGGCAGTATTTTGAAATTGTTTACTTTGTAAAAGTTCAATAAAGGTAATTAAGAGCTTTGGAAGAGTCATGACTCTGTGGCCCTAACAAGTGGGAGATGGGGAAAAAGCACCTGTCTACAACATCTGGGTAACTGCATTTGATACTACAAAATTTACTGCACAGACAATTCCTAATTTACAAGGGCTGACACTGAGGATTAAACAAACATGGTTAGCAAGTACTATAAACTATGATGGCATATCGCTATACTATGAATGGATCTACATGAACATGATCATCATGACTGCTACAGATGTGCTGAAACAAAATAGCTTAACTGTTCCTTTCAGAAGAACAGCATCAACACATACAGAGCAACATGAAAATCTTGGAATTAGCATTAATTGTACCTCTGGGCAAGTAAAGCCCTTAGATTATCTCCCCATTCCTCTTCCCCTCCAAGCCAGACTTATTCATCAGTATATCAAGTTATCTAACTGTTATCTACTCTGCAATTCTTGTTTCCTAGGATCTTACCTGCCTTTTTCAGAAAACAGGTAGCACTAAGTTACTGAACAGTCACACCAAAGTCTCATTTACTATCCCGTCAAGCCAGGACACATTTTTAGTGGTCACTGCAGGAGTAAGGCCATTCAATCAGTTATCTTTAGAACACTGTGTTCAGTAAAGGTAAACCAGACACGTCAAAACTTACAGCAACTGGCATTAACCCACAGAACGACCTGTTTCACAGGACCTGTCACTGGCACTTGCTCCATGCTTAGTTTCCTACAGCACTGCTCTTTAATTGCCACTAATCTCTCTAGCACAGAATCCAGGAGGATTCTTTATCCCTCAGGGTATGTCATAAAAGTACTCTGAAACACACACATCAGCACAGCATCACTTGGAACAATACTGGTCTGAATGATAAACTTCTAACTAGAAGCGCCAGCAGCCTCCCAGCTTGTCCTGGTTAACTTGCCTTGATTCTTCTGTCTCTACAAAACAGAATTTCTTTCACTCTTATCAAAAGGTTCAATATTAGCTTTGGGTTCAACAGTGGGCTCCGAAGAGACATGAAACAACAGGTGTTAATAGCAACTTTATTGTTCCACTGGTGCAAAATCATGATACTGAATCAACTTGTGTAATGCATTTTCCCCTAAATTTACAGTAATGAAGGTTATACATATCTATATAGATTGCAATTTCTCTATTTTTTTTTATACTATTTGGAACAAAATTATCTTGATAAATATGCCCTGTGCACAGTACTGGCCCTCACTGAATGTCACAGAGCCTTAATATGCAAAATATAACTTCTGTTTTTGAACATGGTATTTTAAAACTCTCCAAACATGCATTAATATATTCTAGTTTTTAGGGAAAAATATTACACTTAGTCTTAACTTGCATTAAAAGAAAAGCACAAGCAGAATTTGACATACAATAATCCCAAAAATCTGATGCTCTGTAAGGATCAGACACCGTTTCAGATGACGGTCACTGCCAGTTTAGAGCTCTAGTGCTACAGAAGCAACAGTGAACAGACAGAAGAGAAATCAGAACCAAAGAGCCCTACCGTGTCACATGGATTTCAAAGGAAGTTTCAGCCATGCTAACTGATGAAACCTGTAGTTGCTGGTCCAACCTTTCAAATTTGTTAGAGTACTCCACACGAGTGTTTGAAGTGCCAGACTGAACACATGAATGTTAACTTAACTTGACATTTCTGAAAGGCACAACCTAGGAATCTATCTTAAAAAAACATACAGTATGGAAATGAAAACAGGTACAGTGAGTGTCTACCTAAAGAACAAGACCTTCATAAATTGGCCCCTCAGATTCTGGTGATTCCCTCCTCAGACGCAAGTGTTCCAGTGTGTTGTGAAAGTGTTTGTTAATTTGTTCTGTTTCTTCAGTAGACTCAAGGTTTGGGAGATCTTCTCTGATCTTCTGTATAAGCTGATTCAAAACCTGAATTGTCACCTACAGAACACAGAACAGGAGTCATCAACATCACCTGTGTAAAAGTGCACAGACAGGAGTTTTAAGAGACCTGTCTCTAAACAATTTGTATTGGACAGTTCTTCAAAACGTTGGTAAGACTGTATGCAGACAAACTCTTGGGGACTGCCCTCTCTCGCTCCTCACAGGACCCTTCCAATTTCAGTTTTGTGGAAGTTCGCCCATCCAAGCAAATGTAACAAACTGAAATCATTATCCTGATAGCTTTGTAACTGCTACCACAGCATTTCTTACCAATGTATTCAATGCAAATTTAAAAAGCTGTAAACAAATGATGCACATAATCAGACTGCCTGTGCACTCTTAATTGGTTTTGTACAGTCAGTATGGTAATATCATCGAAGCATCTCATCTAAGTCCCAGCAAGTTTTGATATAATACACATTTCAGGTATCCAAGTCTCACAATATTTAAGTTCATAACTAAACTCCAAATATTTGTTGTTTTCCCCTCATGTAAGAAGAATGAAGTTTAATCCACTGTTTTACTTGCATATCGAAAATTGACGACTCTGTTTTTTATTACCAGAACTTCTGCCTCTCGTGAGAGATCACAGGGCAAACTGAAGAGACATCATTTGGGGTATAAGCATAACTAAAGACCTTAAAGAAATGTAGTTTAAAAAAGATGCAGAGAACAGATTTCCACTCACCGCCTCATTTTCCTTTTCATAAAAATAGATGTATCTATTCAGAATTTCTATGAAGAGCTGGACTTGCAGAGAAGGGTCCATGCACTGATTTGCAATCTTCAGAGCTTTCTTTAGGCATTCCATCACTCTTTTTCCTCCGTGAAGCTAGAAGGAAGAACCCACAAGTCACAAGAAATAAAAACTCCAGGCAGCTCCGTATCTCCTCCCTTGGCCACATATGGCATTTCCTGAGGGTCTGCCACAGAAACACAAAACTACACAAACTGTGCAGAGCAAGCTGTCATTGAAAGCTCACCAGTATTAGGTTTTTCTTTTCAATCAGACAGTAACACGAACAGTTGTTGAAAGCCTTCAGTTATGAGGTCCATTAACTTTGTAACATGTACCATAAGGCATACTTTGAGAAACATGTTACAAACACTGCTCTTCATAATGACAACAGCTTATGTGACACGCCCTGAAGAACAACAGTACTTTTTTTCTTACCTTTACTTTCAACAACTTGTATCTTTAATTTAGAAGTTCAGTATTTCACATGCAAACACAGCTACTGTAATACCCACATGCAAAATGGAACCTGTCTTAAACTAGTTGACACTCGAAAGCTTGCCTGGTACTGCTACCCTTAGAGTTTTCTCCCTTTTGATGTTTACACAGTTCACACTGCACTGAGATTTAGAAACTTCATATATGAGCATGTATTCCAACCAAATCAATGTCATATCCACTTTAGAAGTGTCTTCAGAAAAAAGGCAGAGCTGTTACTGAGGTAGGAGGTGCTACACTGTTGTCACTTTGGTCTTACCTCCTCTCCATTCTTGTCAGTATTTCGGCCAGACCAAAACAAATGGGCACAAGTGCTCACAGCCCGGCACTGGTCTGGCTTCTTCAAGAGTTTAGAGGCTGCCAGCGCACACTGAGTCCTCAGAGGCTCGTGGTTCTCCTCACTGAAGCACTTCATCCTCTCAAATGTCCCAATTATCAAGGTGATTGCAGCCAGCTGTGCTTTTGAGTCACTGATTTCATCTTCATATAGAGAGAAGGCCTAGTCAAAGGAGAAAGCAAGATTCAATCAGAACACATCAGGAAAAAATCACACCTGCTAGTGGCACAGTAAGAAACTGTCCAGTTTCACATTTGTTCAAAGCTTCTGCCAGGAAAAAAGATCTTTAATTTAGAGTGTCAAAATCAAGTTAAATCCACAGACCAGAAAGAAGTTTTAAAGAAATACTATTCCAGTAGTCACCGTAAATAAATGTGATTCCCACATATAATCTAAAGATGGGGTTTTTCCTCATTTTAAGCACTATACAGAACTTCAGCAGCAGAAATAATCCTTGAAGAGGATTTGGTTCTTTGAAACACACAGAAGAGCAGAGCAGAAGTTGAGTGGTAGGTCAGTGATGATAGAGTAGGTAAGAAAAGCACTTGCACTGCTGCCACATGGATGAAGAATCTTTAGAGAACAGACAAGACTAAAACCTTGAACTGTATCTCTAATACAAAGTACATGATTGTCATGCTGCTCTCATTTTCAGAATGGAGCTACAACAGCAACTGATCCAAGGCAGTGAGCCCAGGCTGAGTTTATCAGCAATTCCATTTGAAAGCATGCATTAATAGCAGTATTAGAGGAAAGATTAGGACAAGGCTTACAACGTGGATAACATAAAATACATTGGTTCTTTAACTGATGGGGAGGAGGGGAAGGTTTTTGCAGCGAGCAGGGCTTAAGACCAAGGTACAAGTTTGTGGATTTTCATAGTAGTTTATAATAGGTTTAAATAAAATCATTTTAATTAGCAAAGCCCAGCATGGCAGTTGTGAACACTGAAAATTTTAGAGAACTTCCAAAGAGTGTGGTCAGGGCAATACCAGCTGGATAACAGAAGCTGGGAGACAGAAGCAGTGAAGCAGCATTTTATGTTGAGAAAGCTACATTCCTCCAGTGAACCAACTACAGGAGTAGGAGGCAGCACTGCAACATGCCACATGTTGTCAGACTGAGCACTCAAACCAGTAGCAGTGGACCTTAATTGCACAGCAGCCTGGGAAGCAAGAAGGAAGATGAGGATTTTCTACCTAGTAGCATTAGCTGTTCGTCATTTCAAGTGTTTTAATCACACTGGATGGTTCAGTGCTTAGGAAACCTACCCCAGTCAAACTAAAGGCAGTACATGAGACCAAGAGCAACAGTTGGACACTCACCTGGGACATGAATTCATAGGCCACAGTTTCGTGATTCTCAAAGCCAATCTCCCCTGCAGCCAGTGCTCCCTGCAGGAAGAGACGGAGGGGCAGCTCTGCCAGCTCTGCTTTGATCAGAGCACTGATGGTCTGATGAGCAAACGAGAAGATCTTCTGGCATTTCTTTTCCCATTTGTCATCCTAGAGAAGAAAAACAAGTAAAAGCTTGAAAAAGGGTATTGCTATAGGAAAAGAGAACCTGAATTGTACTGAGATCTGTTAAATGCTCCAGTCTGCTGCCCTCTGATGCCACTCCAATCACCTGTTTACTGAAGCAGTAATGAGTGCCCCAGCAGTATTGTGTTGATCTCAGCGGGTTTTCACAAGGTATTTCTAAGTTAGAACATTTTCACCCCCATTTTTCCTACCAGCTCATAGAAACCTTCCTCAGAAGCCTACACTGAATTGCAGCTACGAAAGCTACTTTGAACATAACTGAGCAAAAGCCTCATTAGTGAAGCAGAGAAAAATTCTGCTCAGTCTGGAGCAACCAGAAGTGCGAGAGAATATTAAAACCTTCATTTTGAAGAGTATTTTAACAAACAGCAATTAAACTTATTTCCCCACAAAAAGGGAAATACACATTTAAGCCAACAATCTCCATCAGAAAGCATTAAAGGGCCAAAATGACTCAGCCATTGTTTTAGTGTGCACTTTTGTAACTACTGTCTAAGTTAACCTATTAAGAAGCATTTGTTTTTAGAAACATTAAAACAGCATAGCTGCAACTGAGAAATTGATGGATTTCAATATCCAGACTTAAATCAGTTTCATGCCATCACCTGTCTGGTCTCCAGCAAAAGCACATAATCAGTCACCCTCATGAACAAAGCCAATTTCTGCTTCACCGCTTCTCAAGTGCCAAAGTATTTTAATATGACTTGATAAAAATCACCAGATTAGAAAGCATTCAAAAAAACCCCAAACAAACCACTAGCAGTCTGCATCAAGTGCTAGCATGCTGAAGCCAGACAAAATGCACTTTTAACAAAGTCCAAAAAAAGCAAGCATACCAGAGCAGCCAAGAGGTCAACTTACCACTTTGGAGTTCTCTTTGTAGCGAAAAGCAAGCTGGTATGCAGCAAAAACCAATGGGGGCAGCGTAAAACGAATCCGCTGGTTCCCACCCGCACCAAAGTGCTTCCGGGCAGTGTTCAGGATCTAAAACAGAAGCACTGTAAGCTTAGAAAATTCTTAGGAAAGGAGTGTTATTTGCATCTATAACTTAATCTCTATGGAAAGACATGGTGTTATCAACAGATAAATTACAGTATTTTGGGGGGACTTGAATTTAAGTTCAAGCTGCTTTACTTGAATTAAATTTGTGTGGTCTCTCTAGCTTTTTATAGGGTATCAGCCTGAACTTTCCCTAGGGCTGCTTAGTAAGTGTTAGGCAACACTTGCTGCACTGTATTAACTGCAGATCCATTTTGGATTGTGCAGCCAGGTGTAGGTTGCCTGAGCATGCTTTTAATAACGACATCAATACATTCTGTCCTCAATGGAAGCTGCAAAAAGGACCGTTCCTTCTTACAGCACCTGCGGGAAAAGTAAAAGAGAGAAACCAAATTTCATGAAAGTAGAGTGCCACATTCTGGTGGACATATATGCAACTTCTGCCATTTCCCCCCCTCGTTTAGTTTTTCATTATGCTCACTAATGACAGTTCCTGCCATTGCCATTCTTAGTTTTGGCACAAGCTGCCCAGACATCATGAACGTGATGCTTTTCTGCCTCACTGCACGTGTGCCAAACCTGTGGAGACAGGCCAAGGAACTCTACCTGTTTGTACTGTTAACTTCTCCCCTCTCCCTTATTTTGGGAATATTTCCATCTCTGGAACTGCAAGAACTCCACGTATCAGAAATCAATCAATCTGTTCCACACAAGCTAAACATCACAGCAGTAGTTTATAATAACCTGACTGCTTTTCAAAGGGGGGAAAAACTCAGACGTGCTGTATTTTACACTAAAAGTTCTAAAACCAAACCAAAGAAAGTTTCTACTGGAGATCAGTTACAGGGTGTTTTTCTTTTTGTTTACTGTTTAAGTGTCAGAACACAGACACTACAGCCAGGTATGACCTTGCTTTCCAGTCACAGCAGTCCCATTATCGCTTTGAAACAAGCACTACAAGTGAAGTTCAGTGTCCAACCCTACATTTATTTTTAGACTAGATACAGAATTCCTATAAATAACATGAATAAGAATCTGCAATCACCCATCATACACATTAGCCACTTTGGCTAATACACTTTGACTAAGGAGTTGGAATTTTCATTTCATATCTCTTTTATACCGAATGCATAATTTAACGTGAGATACTGTGAAAGAGCTGTGAAAAGTCCATAGTCTTGGACTTTTTCCTGCTGCTCCAGTAACGTAGAAGGATTTGATACAAGCATTTGTGATGCTCATCAAGGAGCTATTAAGCATTTTTACTAAAAGGTATTAAGTAGCTTATAGAATTCTACCCAAAAGATAATCTGACAAGTCCTATGATGGCACTTAAAAATACATCAACTCCCTTAGTGCCCAGCATTCCTTTGAGGAAAGCTTTGCTCTCTATTAGAAAAAAAAAACCAAACAAAAAACCAAAAAACCAAACCCTCAAAACAAAACAAAAAACCCACAGAGTTATCCTGGCCCTTCCTACATTAATATGGTATTTGCCAGCTGTAATCAACCCATATAGCTCTTGAAACTAAAGAGGACCTGGCTGACCTTCCTGCCTTACTCCAGCAATATAGAGAAATAATGCAGCCAATGACCAGCAGGTCCTGAAACAGCTGCCTCCAATTCTTATTTGTACCTTAAAGCAATGCTTCTCCCCATTACACAAGTTTCATCAAATCTCACTATTTCAAGCACAACTTTTTTACACTAGATTTTAAAGCCAAGCTAAATGAATGCCAGTAGTGTATACACAGCTCCCACTTCATTCTGTTTTTCAATTCTCACTGTTTATACAGTGTGATGTTGCTGCAACTTTAGATCAGAATCAGCCAACGTTATTTCAGGCACACAAACTGTAACTTCACTGTAGTCCCTACTCAGACCTGACTCCAACTAGAGCCAACTAACTGCTGCCATCTGTAGCAGAATTCAACTTCAGCACACCTGTAACCAAGCAGCAGTACACTACATGCTGTGTCAAGACCATGTACTTACAGAAATTAAAATCCCCGAGGCCAAACATATTAAGTTGTATTTTCTGAGGGGGGTTTTCTGTATTTTGATACCCAGAGAATGCAAATGGCACAATACTCCAAATTCCACTTGCTGACTTTTAGATAGATGGTCATATGGAGTTGTCAGAACATCAAGAGTTCCACAAACTAATATAGATAGTTGCCCTGTCATGGGATGAAAACTTGAAATCAGCAAATGTTTACTCCTCACCTGCTTTTTCCAAATAAACATATCATGCTACCATTAAAGGTGCCATATATAGTGTTTGATTACTGAGTTTGTAGTGCCAGAGCGGCGATGCCCCAGCTCCCAGCTTCCCCTGAGCCTTGGACAGTCAATAACGCAAGAAGTGACAGTCAGAGCACAACCACTCAGCACCCCCAATCCCATACCAGGTACTGCTGGTCAGGGTCATCGGAGCGCAGAAGGTGAATGAATCTTCCCACAAGGCTCTGCTCATCAGCAAAGTCCTCAGGGTCAGGATCTTCAGCAGGCTGATCCGGTTGGTCCTGGATCAGCGTGGATACCAAATTCATGATAGCATCAACCTGTTAAAGGCAACACAAGCTTTGTTTAAAGCAGAGTAGTCTACAAGCAGAAGTTGACAGCAACTGGGAACATCTTTACAGCCATTCATAGTGCTGATGCTTTAGACATATGTGCCTTACTCCCTGAAGAAGGATCCCTCTTGGTACAAGTGGGATGGGACAGCACAGCAGTGCACAGGAAATTCAGATTGCAAAAGTACTATCCAACCCTCCTTAGATAGTAGGTCTAGACCTAAAGGGATTCAGGGTCTCTGTTCAAACCTAACGGCATTAGTGTCTGGGCTGAGGTTGGGTAAGATCAGAAATAGTCTCTAGGGTGAGGTTAGGTAAGATGTGCAAAGACATTTAAGAACATGAGGAAGAATTATCAAGTGAGATAAAGCCTGTGCCCAGATGGGAAGGCAGGTGCACACAGGCTGGGGAACAAAGCATGCCCTGCATGAAGTCACTTGGTACGTGTTTTCAGGTGTTCAAATGCTATTTTAAATACCTAGAATTTCGAGTAAACTTATGTCATACCTGTTCTTGGGACACAATTTCTGTGTTATAATCCAATACATTGCTAAGCACGTAACAACTCATGCTCTTCCTGGACTCGTAATCAAAGTATTCAAAGAGCGGGTGAAAATGTTTTAGCTTCAGAACTGTCAGGATATTGTTGTAAGTATCAACAGGAATTTTCAAAAGTCTGGTCAGCTCCTTTGAAACAGCACTGCTTGTTGCAATACTAAAAGCAAATATATGAAAATAACACAATTAATCAATAGTTCACAAACGCAGACAGACTTAAAGCCTGCCTCAGAACACCAGTTCTGAGGTACAGCACAAAAACTGAGCAACTTGTTGCTAGGGAGAAAGGAAAGAAGAGTATCAAAACAAGTCACATCTTGTTCTTTGGGACATACAGTGCAAAAAACGACGTTTTAAGTTGCTGATAACAGAAGCAGAGACTGTGGCTGCAAATCCAGCTCCAGAGTGCTGTAATGGATGCCTGGACAATGACTACACACAGCTTAGCACACACACTGCGTAGCTGTAGAGCTGCAGAGTGGGATTTATGCACAGGTGAGCACTTAGTCAGCAGTTTATCATGACTGTCTACAGCTTGGCCCAAAAGAAGTCATCTCACACATCCAAAGCATGTCTCTGCTATCTCACCAAATGTCGTGCAGTGCACAAGTCCAGATTTTAGGTTATTAACTGCCATGCCAAAGAGAACTCAAGAGACATTTACTTACTGTTCCAGATTAAGTTTATTGAATATTTCCACAGTTGTCTCCAACACCTTGTCAACATAGTCAACACGGTCTGGGTAGCATTTCATAGCCAAATTAATGAGCGAAACTTGCAAAGACACCACATCCTCTGAGGGCATGTCCTGCCGAGACTGAAATTTAAGACAGCGCTAAGCTGATACAAACGCACATAACTTTGCCAAAAAATACCCCAAACTGCATGCAAGAACACCCAGCATACCTGTATAACAGTAGCAACCTGCTGTGAAAAGATGTCAAAGAGTTTGATATCTGCTGGGATACCAGGTCCATCTTCACGATGTGCAAATAAAGCTAACCTGGTGACACAGCAAGGAAAGCAGCTTGGTCAGCACTGTTTTTCCACTCCTCAGATACAGACCAGAAAGAGGTACTGGCAGAAAAAGCAATTCCTTTAGGTATTTTTGGAAGCTCTATTACAAGCAAAAAAGGAAGTTAATGCAAGTCATAAGCCTTACGAGCAACTGAGCCTGGTATCTATCGGTCCTAGAAAAGAGTCTGACAGAAAACGCAAGGTGAAGAAATAACAAGGACATTTTGTAGTCAGTGTTCTTCAGCTAGAAGCAAATGTTCTGTTCTTTCCAGCAAAGAAAGGCATAGAGCAGGCTGATGGAAGAGCAAATATCCTGCACTTGTTCAGTGATATTACTGAAATTAGACACCCAATAGCATTCACCACAAAATAGCCCCCAGAGAGGAAAAAAGCCACAGAAGAAATACACTGACTTAACTACGCTGTGTCTCTAAAGACTGCCTGACATGTCTGGGACTTCCACTGTTTGTCAAGAACAAAATAGAAAGTAAAATTGGAATGGAGAAGTACACCTTTTTTTGGGGGGGAAGGGAGGTAGGGTGGAAAAGCATACAATTTTTGTCCAGCATGCATTCAAGAGATGACAAGAGGTATTTCTATCTGAAAGGGAACAAAGTCATGCCAGCCACCATTGCTGCAGAAATGAGATACAAGATAAGAATCACTACAGAAAGACTAACACCTTATCAAAACTGCTGCTTAAGAGGCTCAGCACTTATGTCTTGACTTTCTAATTGTTGAGATTATTCTACTCTGAATTAGAGAAAGAACTATAAAAATATTAAGGAAAAGGCGTTAAATTAAATTTTTAAAGTTATTTCTTATAGCATTTCTAAACTTTCATTCTGAACAAACTTCGGGTCTGAAACAGAAACAGGTAAGAAAAGGCTGAGGTGCCAAAAAATTTCACTGCCAGGAAAAAGACATTGAATTTATCTTATATTTCATTAGGGTGGTAAGAAGCAGACTTCCTAACCTCAGAAACAATCGTTGCCTTTTCTCAAAGGGACAGAGCAGCTTTTCTTGGCAACAGCTCAAAGTGTAAGGCCAGCATGCTACAGAGTAAGAACAAGTTGCAGGCAGATGGCAGCATAATTAAAAGCCATGAATGGTTTAGTAAGGCAAGAAAGATCCCAAAGCAGCAAGGCTATTTGCAGAAAGACTCCTTTAGCAGGGAAGCCCCATAGGAATAAGGACAACATTGTCACAAGTTTCTTCATCAGTCAGTGATGTTCAGATTCAATTACCCCACACCAGCTAAAGCAAAGATGAGAAATGCCAGCAGGTACTACCTACAGGGGGCAGCTTCCCAACTTAGCTACACAACACTGCAACACTGAGCAGTTGCTCCTAACAGCTCCAATCCAAACACAAGAGCAGCGTCTTCGCCGTATGCGTGGATTCCAAGGACAGATCCACTAATTTCCTCCAACACCTGCAGTAACACTACAGTCAAAATCACAAGTTGCCATACCACAGAGAACACCATCACTCTGCCACCTTTCTGCCCTTGCCCTGTCTGGGGTCACAGCCAGTCAGTCACTTACTGGTGCTTGTAACAGTAAGAAGAGAAAAACTTTGGCATTACCTCCACAGTAAGTTAAGTCCTCAGAGCAGACAGCAAAAGCTACACAACAAAACCCTTCTCACAAAAATGACATGGCAACACTGTAATGTAAGAACCTGGCAAAAGATCCTGTGATCTCTGTTGAAAGCAGGCTCAAGACAGACAGTCTCAAAAAAATCAGGTTGCTATAGGCAATGCCTCTTGGGATCTGGGTTGTTTGGGGGCTTATTGGATTTTTGTTTGGTTGGTTTTTTTGTGGTTTTGTTTGGTTTTGTTTCTGTTGTTGGGTTTTGTTCTTGATTTGTTTGTTTTTAAAGCTGACAAAATCATAAAAATTGTCAGCCATGGCAGCAAAGTGTAGGAAATCAATGAATTCCTGTGAACACCTCTGAGCTGCTTCTCTGACAAACGCACAAATACTGCAAGATTTTTCCAATAATACCAAAGTCTTGAACAAATAAATTTGACGTATCCAGGAGAAAAACTACAGACTTGGTAAGCAAAAATTCAAGATCTTAAGTTATACCAGTCATGGTCAGTATATATGTTCCATCTCCAGACATCAGAAGAGTTAAAGTAATCTGCCAATTGCTGATTGCCAGTGGGACCCAAGATCCCCATGGTAAATGAGGTCCATACCTTGGCACGTGGACCAGATATACAAAGGCACATGTTTGTGTGCAGATGCAAAAACAAGGCTTTTCTGAGGCTTCCACAAGCCATGCAAATGCACTTCCTGCCTGCAGTAAGAAAGTGCAGGTAGTCACTGATAGTCTGTGTTGCTTCCTTTCAAGATATAAATCAAAACTTCAGTTTGATCTTTAAGGTCTTTTCCAACCCCAATGATTCCAGGATTTCCACCCCATATCTGAATTCACTGCAAGCAGTACCTCCACAGGAAAAAACATACTTCTGGGAGAACAGGCAGGATGCTAGTGGCAAGAATTACGAACTAAGAAGATAGTTCCATCTCTTACTAGCTCCTTTCTGAAGAGGTACTATGTTATGTTCTCTAATCCAAACTGCAAGGTCAAGTATCCTTGATACACAGTTTAGCCATCGGGATCTTCAAGTTTTCAAGAGGTACCTCTGACTGATACGGCTGTCAGAGCAGAACACTGCTGCCACTTCAGGAACAAAACTGGTCAATAACAAATGGGCTGTTTCCTGGCTTAATCTGGTTACAAGTTTTAATCAGTCCATAGAACAGGTTTCATTGGAAGCTGTAAAAACAGAGTCCAGAAAGCAGAGGCTATAGAAATAATATTCTTCACAGCTTGAATTACAGCTGATAGAAAGATGTGGAAACAAGTGAAGTTAGGTGATATCACAAATCAAAACACATTCAAATAATAAAAGAATTATCATCTGCTTGTGCACAACACAAACTTAATTTTGAGCCAATTTCCACCCCCTTGGTCACTCACCTGTCAATTAAAGCAATAATTATATTTTTCACATTCACATTTTGGTGCAGCTCAGCACAGGCTCTGAGAAATGGGTTCAGGGTTTGGAGGTGAAACTCATCTGGGAAAACCTGAAGTTTTAGATCAATAGTCATCAAGTTATAAACTGAATTTGCCCATTGTCACACAGCAGTAAAATGCAACAGAATAACTGTAAAGCAGATAGCCACATAGTAAATACAGTCTGGCCTATGAAGCTGACCTGGACTGGGTAAAGGCATGAAGCAAGAGATGTAAGACAAATGGGTAACTTGAGGGCCCAGCTGTCTACTACAACTAACTCACTCACTGCTGCTCAGATGCTTACAAGCCTCTGCAACAGAAGGAGCACAAAATGGGTTCATGACCCCTCTGCCCATCTGGTAAAAATTACAGGACAAGCCACTGTGTAAAAGTCCCAGTGATGAAGTTTTCCAGTTCATGAGGAAGATGTGAAAGCTGCCTTAATCTGACTAAGAGTATAGACGTGTCCCTGTGTCCCATCATGGCAACTGAATTTAAGCAGCTCACCTGTATGATGCATTCCATGAGGTACTCCTGAGCTAAAGCATCTCTACAGTTCACAACTTGCTCCAGTATTCCTGGCAGAACAATCTGGAATAGGGACCAAAAGCATTGCAGTCATTTTACAATTACTTTCCAAGTTTATGCTTATATATGCATTTAATCAAGGCAAAATGGAATTTCTAAGAGTTCTCAGCTTATTCTGTACATAAAGGCTTTCTGATAAAAAGTCCCACTTTTCTGAAGTTCCATCCTTCAGAGAAAAAAAATCTACTGGTCTCAGACATCTGTCCCTTTCGTACATTATGCAAGCTTTGATTTAGTAAGTCAGTGTTACTGACTTTGCTGGCACATACCACTGCTCAGGGTCTCAGCAGCACCACTCAAAATCCTTTTCAACAGCTATACGGTAGAACTTACAAGACACAGACTTTTAAATAATATATTTGCTTCATTGTCATTTCATTTAATAACAATGGTCTTGAATGCTTTGGAAAGCTTAGCCTCATCACTAAGTCTACCACAGAATGCTGTATATCTACACATCTTTTAAACCAACTCCCTATTCTTCAAATAGAGAGGGAGTCAAGAAGGAAAGTTTTAAAATTAATTGTCAATGTTACACACAAACTTATAGGAAAAAATGCATGAATCATGTCCTTGGCCTCACAAACACATTGCACACCTTCATTAGTACTCAGAACTTTTCCTCAGTTGAGGAAGCACCAGGATTACTGAACTTTTAGCACAATTATAACACTTCCAGCTGCTCATCTGAAAGTCCAAACTAGTTTCCTTTGGAAAAAGTTAGTCAGAAAGGATGGACAGACACCCCACCTGCTTGTATCGCTCCACATTGACACCTTCCAGCTGGCTCAGGCGAACCAGGTTTGTTCCCACCAGGATTCTCAGTTCCTGCCTTTCGCGCTCCCTTTTCTCCCTGTCCCGACTGTGGCCCTGGTGCTGCATCCGCACCCAAAGTTTGTTCATCTCAGCAAAGTTCAGCAGCACAAAGTCCATCGAATCACTGATGTCTCCAGTGGTTTCTTCACTGCAATTGATAACAAGTTAAGAACGGGAAAAGCTTGTCAGAGGTATTCATCCTTCCACCCACCGGTGAGCAGAGTTTTTAAGAAGGCTGGAGGGTGGGGAAGTGTGTGGTGGGATATCTGGGTACATAAGAAAGGTGCATACCCTCCCTTGCAAGAAACCTTAGTTCTGCAAGGGAATTTTTAATGGACAAAACACCTGTCAAGTCTCTACTTCTCTCAAATCTGAAGAAAGTCATACAGAAAAATTTAAATATGCTCTGTTAACAACAATAATTCTACCAAGTTATAGCCCATCCTTCTTACTCTGCTTGCTCGCCTTCATCTGGTAAGATATTCCTGGTACACTGCAGGAGATAGTTCCTAAGGAAGAGGCCCCTAAGAGGATGCTGCACTCCACGGCACATCTCCACCAGGTCTTTCAAAATATCTTTCCTGGACTGTGGAAATGACTTGACATAGACAACACCTACTGTTATCAGGAGATACCTGCAAAAGGCACAGAGTCAAACAATAAATCAAAGTCACAACATCACACTTAAAGGCAACAGTTCCTTTCTTCCATCCTGGCAGGATTACCAAAGCACAGAAAAAGCAATAAAATATAATCTAGGTCACAAGATTTTGGATCTTGGGTCAGCTTTCAACTCTGTTCTCCTTTGTTACAGAGCACAGCAAGTCAGAACAGCCACTTGACCTCATTACAATGCTCAATACCTTGAATGTGTAAATGCTGAGCACGCACAAAGCTCTGAATGCCCCCAGACCCGCTTGTCTATACTGCCAGCATCCCACCAAGCTGGAAAACAGCTCTGGCACATAAAGGCAAGTCATCTACGATGGAGAAGCAGCTAAGCCTCTTTCACACTGTAGTCCAGCAGGACAGGAATTATTCTCTTCAGAACCCCCCAGGCCTGCACTCATTCCTTCAACACCTCTGTTTTAGGCAAGAGGCAGAAGGAATATGGGAGAAACAAAGGACTGGTGCTCCAGTATATTTGGACACCCCTTCAGCTTAAAAGCAGTGCTTAAAAGTGCTCAGAACCTTCACATATTTGTTTTAGAGGCCTCGATTCTCCCTGCCTGCTCCTCTGCCTCACCATGGATGTGCACAGAACCTCCAGGAAAGCACCAGAAGTGTTCCCCAGGGAGAACTAGAGCCTGCATCAAGCAGGCAGGAAGACAACTCTAATCATGACACACAGGGGTAAGACTCTGTGGTAGGCATTAGCCAAATGCCAGAAAGTGCATGAAGGTGCAGCCTGGTCCAAAGCTTCTTCCTGGCACGAACATGACATCAGGAATGAAAAACTTCAGTACCAATCAAAATTCCAGTCCCAAGACAGACTGTCTTGAACATGTTCTGCAGCCCAATGGTCAAAGATAAGCCTTCCAGGGGCTTCCAGTATAGTTTCTGGCATTAAACAAAATATATTCAGAAATACAGATTCTAAGGGTTAAGTTACAGAAATCTTCAGCTTCCTTCTCACACTTCTTATTCTCTAAAGAGGTAGATGGTTATGAGGCATCTGTGTGTGAGAATCTAAGATCTAGACCCCCCAGGTACAAGTTCATTAACAGGTTAATTCACTAACACTAACAGAATCAGTTAATAAATGCACAGTCAATCTCATTGATCAGAGTGTGGTATTTGGTTAACCTTCACTGACCAGCTCTTTACCCAAAAGCCAACTTTATTCCAAGATTAAAAAGTGCTTCCATCTTGGTCATGTGCAAAATTAACACACTGGCAGGAAGAACTGACTTTCTGCAGCTGCACTCTCAGCCTAATCTCAGAAATCTCACAGTAATCCACTCAAGATAGCAGAGATACTAGTCACCATTGCAAACTGAATTCCTGCTGTCAAGCAAGAAGGCAGAGTCAATCACTGAACCCAGAGCCTGACCACTATCCCCCAGTTTAAAACAGAAAAGCAAACAAAACCAGACAGTAACATCCACGCACTTACAGTCTTGGAATGATATTTCCTGCGTACTGTACTAGCTCATAAAGGTCTGCCACCTTCCTTCCTTTGGCAAATTCATCTGTCAGGTAGACTTCCAAGTAGTGCAGCTCATCAGAAATTGCCATGTCTTTTTCTCGTAGTTAAGGATCTTAAGTTAGAATGTCTTGAACAGATTTTCATAGTAATTTGCTCATCCACAAGGAAGAAAGATGTTTTACCAAATACAACCATGCCCAAGCAGGCAGTACTTCTGAACCAGTAACTGCTATTGGGATAATTGTGCAAAATTAAAAATTATGATTGAAAGTTTGGGGTTAATGTATTAGAAAAGGGAATAAAACTAAATCAAAACTGAGAAAATGAATGTGATTGAACAGAGTATTAAACTGACAGCATACTCTGCATCACAAAAGGCTGTCATCCCCACATGGAGAAAGTTGTATTTGAATACATTTACATTCTATTCCCAAGTCTCTTTAAAAGGCTCCTCTTCGTCAGGGACCACAGTATGCAAAGTAAATACATCAAGGCACTGACTCATTTAGAAGCTAAGATAATGATGAAAAGGAAAAGTTAGTTGGTTTTACAGATTTTGCAGTAGTATCCTGCAAGCAGAATTGTTTTGCAGAGCTGATTTTCTAGCCCTAGATTCCTGAAACTCCCAGGGGAAGATATGAAAGACATTAAACACCTGCTTTATACCAAAGAGAAAAAAAATCAACTTATACAGTGAGCAAGTAAGTGTATATTCTCCTACAATATATACAGATAATTGAATACTGAGGAGAAAAGTGCCAGTAAGTACCTGAGACTGCCAAGATACCATTGTGTCAACAAAAGCAGATGAACATTTCACTCCCAATTCAACATTTCAACTATTACTTTCCTCTTCAAAGGATACAGAGCTCATAATAGCTCTTTGGAGATAACATGGAAGTCCGCAGCTCACCAAGCATGTTGGAAGCATGTTTCAGAGCATCCATGAGCTTGTTTTTGTCCTTCAGAGGAAGAAAAGAGAACAGTCTGTTAGAAATAACACTAGGCAACTGCAGGATTTTATAAATCTACACTTTTATCTTTTTTTAAAAGCAGGTAAAGACTAAGTGCACATCAGGAAAACACCAATTCTAATTAAGTCAATCAGTATCTAGCTTGTACTACACTGCCTATGCTAATTAAGTGGAACATGACACCTAATAAGGTATGTGAAGACAGAGCTGCAGTAATAAACTGTAATATTAAAGGTACAAAAATCTAAAATCATTTTGCTTATGCAGCAATCCCCACCCAATTCTCAGGTTCTATCCAGCAAGCAAAACAGAATGGATTCCTCTCCTCCAAACCTGGTCAGCTGCTTTGCTCAGATCTCAGTAAGAAACCTCTAGCAGACAGACAATGCACACTGCTTCTCCTACTTGTCAGCCATGAAAAACACCCTGCTGAAAGCCACTGTTTATTAGGCTGCATTTAACTTACAGTTCCGATGCATATAAATCACCTGGCATTACACACACAAACACAAACCTCTCATCTCCCACCTAAGCATACTTGTTCAACCCATCATAAGCAGCAGCAATAGGTTTTGAGGGAGAACAAAATGAATTGCTAGCGTGATCCACTTAGTATATTTATATTGTCACTCAATCACTGATAGCAGTGAAAAGCTCAGCTGCAGCTACTTCAAAGATTTCAAAAGCATTCCACAGAGTACAAAACTGGAAGAGCTGTTACTTTTCTTGCTACTGTCATTTGGCTGCAAACAAAGCCAGCTTGGTTAACCACATAAAAATTATATGGGAATAGTTAAGTTTTCATTGCAACTTTAAGCAGTTTC
The DNA here is from genome assembly GCA_035584735.1 of Pseudotriccus pelzelni. Lineage (NCBI taxonomy): Eukaryota > Metazoa > Chordata > Aves > Passeriformes > Tyrannidae > Pseudotriccus > Pseudotriccus pelzelni. The sequence continues at coordinate 6,935,972 of JAWMRA010000020.1, forward strand.
TCCAAATAAAAACAGGCCTCTCAAACCTGAGGCGGCCTTGCGTGATGACATCATCTGCCTGCTTTGGTTACAGTTTCACGATAACATCTCAGCACAACACTAGCCAGTGGTGTTTCCCAGTCACAGAAGAATTCACACATCAGTCTACAGTTAATAACTACAAAATTTATCCTATGCAGCAGGCAATTTGTTAGCAGCCTCACAGTCTGTAACTGATACCAAGGAAAGATTATGTGGAATAAAACCAACAGTATGGTGCACAATAATCTCATAATACAGTTCCATATAAAATGAATTTGAACAATAACCTTCTGGTTATTGCTTATTCTCAGCTTAGGCTGTCTTAAATGCAAGCACAAATTACGAAGGTACATATTTTAACTTAGCTTGTCAAATACTAGAGCAAAATCAGGAAGACATGTTCAAGGAATACTCAAGGCTCACTCTCAATGAGCAGCTGCTTCATTTGTTTGCAAAGCCTCTGACACAAAGATGCACAAAGGGTTAATTTTCCTCACAGCACTAGAGATTGGTATTGATTTACTGTTTTATTACTAGCAGACAAGAAGCTTCATTGCATTTTAAAGTCCCATTCTTACCAAGCATCTCTTCATCTGGAAGGACTGCACCTTCACAGCCTGAATGGCTTCATCCAAGAGTTTTTCCTGTTCATCCTGAGGAGATTGCTGTGTTGTTGGCTGTAAAAAAAAAAGGACCAACAAAACAAACCAGAACTCAATTATTTTTATCAAGCTGTTTACGATTTGACTAAAACCGGGTTCCCCCAGTTTAGAACGCAGTGCAAATGACAGTGCAATGTGACCATTCAGAGCTGTCAGAAACAGCTGTGTAATGCGTAAGGAAGAAAAAACCTCAGGGCAAGTTATAGGTAGCCTGGGAACACCACTGCTCCTTGGGAGTGCAAAGCCACGGGGGCAGAGCAGGGTCAACTTTTCCCTTCTCATGTAGAGGTCAAGAACCCAGTGCAAGTATCTTGCAAGGAAAAGCTCCAGGAGAATGCAAAGATGACTGTGCCAAGAGGAAGCACTGCTGTAACTTCTTCCCACACAGCTTCAAAGCAATGCCCAGACCACACAGGACAGATGCTCTCCTGTGCTCACAAGTCACAAGTTCTCCATTAACTGCTGTCTGAGCCGCACAATTCCATTCAGGACGAGTTTCAGATAAGCAAAGGATAAAATACACTTAGTGCTTTCCAGAAGCGAGAAGCTACTTGCAGAAGGCAAGAGAAAGTTGAAGAGAAGCAACAACTCTTCATGTCTCCTACTTGTCCCAGTGACTCTCTTGCCTCTCCTCAGAGGAACATTCTATACCTTCAACTGAAACTTCCAATATCTTTCGTCTTTCCAAGGATCATACTGCATTTTCTCATAGTATTAAATAAATCCATTGCTTACAGCCATAGATTCCCCTCAATCCAGCTATAATAGACCTTCTCCTGCAGCTGCTCGCTTCCCTCTACCAGACTGAGAATAGTTTCTACAAGCATCTTGAAGTTATCTACTAAGATGTCCAAATTTACTTAGATCTGAGCCCCTAATGCTCTCCCCACATGCTCTCAGACTAACACCTTACAAGGAAAAATCATCATCCACCTCTGGTTCAGGCTCAGTCTTCAACACCTCATTAAAGCATATCCAGCTCTCCCAGTCTTGCAGCTTGTTTTCAGATGGTCTCTCTGAAATACTGTCTGAGATAAAAACACTGATGTTGTGTCTCAACTACATCCTCACCAGTCTTGACAAATACCAAGTATACAGCAATTTGCACAGCAGGTTCTCTGAGCCTTCAGCTTCAGTAAATTCTCAGCTATTTATACTTGTTTCCTCCATCCACTGTGCTCAGAAGGTTTCTGGTCCTCTCTTTTTCACTGCATTTCAGAAACAAACTAGCAGGCCATGAACTACACTACCCTAATGTTTCGAAAAATTCTGTCCTCAGTACCAACTCCCAAACACCCCATGCTTGGAGTCCCCGTAAAGTATCTTTTGAGGACTGAGATGAAAACTGAGGTAATCTTCAAAATAGACAAGTTTTAGTTCAATGCCAATTTAATGGTTATAGAGCATTGCACATCCTTGTTATCCCCCTTATTTAATTGGGTTCTTGTTCTGCAATTGGAATCTCCCTAGTAAGAGTCGCAGACAGTATCTCCCCATTATCCTCGTCCACACACAGAGTGCCCTGCAATACTGTTCTTGCCTTCATCACTCCCTAACAGGCAGTCAAACTCCACTCTTAAAATTTCTCAATCACCCAGCTGGACAAAACCAAGGCTGATCTGATCCGACACTGGTGACAAACCTGCCTGAAGAAGGTCATACAAGACAGAGATTCCTTCCAACCAACACTTCTGACTCAAGTGTGCCTCAGTAATTCAAACTATGCACAATAACTGATTAAGAAGTCCATTTAGTCAACAGAAAAAGTCATGTCTGCTAATTAGAGTGTCTGCACCTCTTAAAGCTCTTTCTATATATAATTATTCACACAAAGTGCAGGTCTTCCAAAAATGATCTAAGCATAAGGCAAAAACGACAACCATGGCTACATGACCCTATTTCCCAAGCAATTCAACAGCTACAAACCCCTATAAAAACTCAAACTGTGAAGCAAGTATGTTCTGTCAGCAGAAGTTTGCTGTAATTGCTAAGCTTTAATTATTCCATGACAGATCAGACTTTCAAGGAACAGCAAATGATAGTGCTGGGATTTGTGTGCAGCAATCGATATCAAAACATCACGTAAGAGACTTGCTGAATTATGTCTGTGCCAGAACACTGGTCACACTCTGCAGTCCCCTGAACCCACAGCAGTGCTTTGGAGAAGATAAATCACTCCTGAGGTGATGCCATACCCCCTGACTGCTGCACATCTCTATTAAAGCACAGCTAGAAAGAATTCAGCAACGCCAACAGTAACCACAGCTTCCTATGCCCCCTTCCCCTAATGGGCACTAAGCTTACACAGCTACCAGCCCTGCTCTCCCTTCCTCAGTTGTTCATGGGATCATATAGTGCTGGGAGAGCAGTTCAGGCTGTAAAACATCCAATAAGCTGGAAAACCAGCCCAGCTGATGGAGAGTTTACCATTCACCTATTACTTCACACCCACAGCAACATAAAACAGTACAAGTGGGGCCATGAAGAAAAGGCTTTTTAACAGCACCACCAAGTTAAAGCGTTTACTGAAAAACACACAATATCTGCTGTGTTGGCTGATTCCACGTGCATTGCTTTCCTTACTTTTGATGTGAAAACATGCTGGTTATGCATAATGCTACTACAACTTTGAGACTATCCTTTAGATGATACCAACAATGATCTCACCAGATGTATCTATTTTCTTATAAAACTTTAACCATTGTCTTTCAGCAGCAGCTGGGGAAAAAAAATTGAATTTCAGAGCCTTCCCATTTATAATGAACCAGAATCAACTTTGCATCAGATTCTGTGTTAGCAGAACACACTGGCAGTACTTCCCTTTCTGCTCTCAGTTTGAGCAGTCGGGTCCCACACCCTATTCAGCATTGGGACCTTAGTCAGTATTTGACTGAATTCATCAACAGCAGCATTTTTGTGTTACGGAAGAAAAAAGTTAATTTCTTGTGGTGTCTCTTCAAGATACAGAGAATTAAGAAAGAAGAGGAAAATTAAATTTGTATCTGTTCCGATTTGAAGATTGAGAAGGTGATTGGTCTAAACAAAGATGTCTTTACCACAAGGGTACTGCATTCATGTCTAAAGAAAAGGTAACTGGAGCATTTTACAGCAGCACAGACAGTGAGATAATCCACTACTACTGTAACAGAAGCAGCAGTGTTGCCTGAGGTTGTGTTTATAGCAGCTTTACTTCTGCAAGAATAGAAGACATTTTAACTACAGCACCACTTAAGTTCTAACTCTTTCTTACCTTTCAAAGTATCAGTATTTATCAGCTTACCCTTTTCTTTTGACTTCAGAAAGCAAGCTACTTTCAGCTTCAGAACTGTAGATATTTCCAAACATAATTTGGTTATTATCAAGTGATTCACAAGATCACATTAAGACACACATATCCTGATACACATGCCTGAAGTTTGAGGATATGTTGGCAAAAGGCAAGTGAAGTGAAGAGGACATATGGCAGTGACATCCAGCAGAGCACACACCGAATTAGAACACAGTTCTTCCGTCAATCTGAACAAAGATTCAATGCCGAACAAAGCTGTTTATGCTCTGTATCTTCCACTTAAATTAGTAACCTAGTAACACAAGATGGTATTTTCAAGTGTTATTTTATCTAAAAAGGCAACTGTGATGTGGAGTCCTGTGCCCATTTACAAACAACAACCTTGAACACAAGCCTTTGAAGTGGGAGATATTTTGACACTGGACAAAAGCAGCAGTAATCCATAATCAAGGCACAGAATATCCTGACTTGTACATGTACAATAAGGTGTAAACTCCTGCATGAACACAAGACAAGCAATTTACAGCAATTATGAAGCCATTTAGACTTCAGAAATGCCTGAGCCTTACCCACACTAGATACACTACAAATGTCGAAGAAAAAAGGAGAGTTGATGTGAGGAGTTTTCTGCTTTACTCATTCCGTAACCTTTTCTCCTCTGAAGCAACAAGGAAGCAAGTGAGCAGGGGAGAAGAGACAAAGAACAACCTCCCACAGCTGCAACATCAGTTTCCGTACAAGAGACAACAGCCTTTTTCTAGCTTTGAAGATAGCACTATCTTAAGTTACCACAGGCAAGTTATGGAGTCACAACACACAGCAGATGAGTTTGGAGGGGGAGTGAGAAAAGCTCGCGTTTGGTGGGGGGTTTTGGTGTGCTTTTTTTCTTTCAGGTTTTGTTTCTTTCCTGGTTTTTTTTTTAATCAAGGCCAGTGAACCATAAGTTGCTTTGGAAAGTAGTTGTTTGGGTTTTTTTAAACTCCGAACAGCTTGAAACCAGCTGATCAGAGTGGGTAATACAACTTATCCTGCAGACAACAACTACTGAAGTCTATTACAGCAGCAGCAAACTTTATTTTGGCCTGTGCCTTTCTTCATGTTAGCAACTACTCTTGAACATACACAGCAAACATTACACCCATTGTGTACAACTTACTGATTTTCTAACGCTCAGTTCCATGAGAAGACTTGGTAAGAGTCTTATTTAGTTCTATATCTGACACTGAGGTAGACTCTAGAGCTGGTTATTATTTTGGGCCAACGTGCTAACTTATTCCACGTAAAAATCTGGTGTCTTGCAGTACTGACATTGAGCAGAGCTGGAGCGAGCTTGTCAAGCTACCAAACAGCTCATATGCTGACACACAGGTACCTTAAGCAGCTGTAGAGTATAAACACAGAATAGAAGGTCTTGCTTCCATTCTAATGTGCATTTTCTTCTAATCTCCAAAAGACATGACACTTCGGTTTGCTCACGTGCTTGTGTTTAATACCACAACAAGTGAGATTTACCCAAGGAGGTTTTCCTGCCTCCTCCTCCCAGTTGGATGTTATTAAGACTACCTACCAATCAATCACTGCTGAGCCACTTAAAATTAAAGCTGCCCAAGAGAGAAGATGGGTTAGCTACGGAAGTAGATCGGGACAAGTGCCAGCCTGCAGATGAAGCCTGGGTGCACACAGTGCACTGCTGTGGGAGGCACTGAGAGAATTATCACACAAAAAAAAGCATAACAGTTGGATACCATACAGGAAGCATTACTCTGCAACACCAAAGGCTCCAGAACCTCTATTACATCTCACAGTACAGAAGCTCAAAGACAAACCAGAGAGATGAAAATATTTTTTCACATGTTGAAACTTACTGATGTAGGAAGCCACAAGACATTAAGGAGTACTAAAGAGATGGACTTTTTATTCAGGGGATGATCAAAACCAGTCAGAGTCCACTTAAAATGAGTCTTGTTGAAGACACTTAAGCATTCAGATTCAAGGTTTAAACCAAGCTCAGCCATAGGAAATCACAGTGGAGTCTAATTTGCTAGAAGGGATTATCCCAAGTTTAACACCTGTAAATTTATTTTTTTCCTGAATCACCTCATATCAGCTATTCTTAGAAAGAGGCCATGAACCAGACAAGTCTCAGGCCAATTCTCACAGAAATGACAGGCAGAGAAAACTTGTGTCACTGCTCAGACAATGACTACCACAAAATATTCATGTGAGGGGCAGACTGCTGTCTACATAGATTTAGCATTTCTCATCACCCAATTCAGTATTTACCATTCTACTTTCAAGTAACATTACACGGTTTGCCCACACCACCCCCCAGGATACAGGATTCAACTGATATCAACTTGAAAATAAAACTTTAAAAACAAAGCCTGTTCCAAAAGCCCAAGAGCTGCACAATCCCTCCTTTATAAAGCATTCAGTTATTTTTTGCCTATTTATATACTGCTAGTACTATTTATACTCCACACTTACATTAATTAACACATCATGATGGTTACAGCAAGTGTTGCTTCAAATTTTATGGAATATTAAATACCACTGAAGACACACTAAAGACTTGAGTCTTACTAGGAAAGTTAATCATCCCCTTATTCTCATTGAAGACTGAAAAGCATTTCTCAGCAAGTGTTATTTCCACATGGAAACTTCAGATCTCACAGGATGAACTGGGTTGGAAAAGACCTCAAGATCATCGAGTCTAACCTGCGACCAAAAACCACCTTGTCAACCAGACCAATGGCATCAAGGGTCACGTCCAGTCCTTCCATAAACACCTCCAGGGATGGTGACTCTGCCACCTCCCTGGACAGCCCATTCCAATGTTTAATCATCCCTTCTGTGAAGAAATTCCTCCCAATGTCCAATCTAAGTCTCGTCAGCACATCTTACTTAAGGCTGCACCCTCTCTTCCTGTTGCCTGGGAGAAGAGCCCGACCCCCACCTGGCTACACCCTCCTTGCCTCCCTAATAAACACCAACATTTGCGCCAAACAGCGCTAATGAGCTGGGCCCACCGATGCGAAACCACCCTTCCTGATGGAAAAGAAGTTCACTAGGGCAGCCAGCGACAGCAGTTTTGAAGGGGAGGAGAGCGGGTGGACAGCCCGGGCACACGTGCCCAGCACCGGCAAAGACACAGCGCTGGGTCCATCGCAGGGGCAGCGCGATAAAACAGCCCGAAACTCTGCCCGCCGGTGCAGCAATAAAAACATCCCGATGAAAACACCCACTTCCCCTGCGCCCCTACGAGCCGAACGCGGCGGTGCGGGGATCGGCCCCAGGCCCAGCGCCCAGCCCGCACCTCCGCCCCGCCCGGGCCGGACCGTGCGGCCTCCGCAGCCCCGCACCGGCCGGGCCCGCCCCGCCGCCGGCCCAGCAGGGCGGCTCAGGGCGCTGCGCGGGGCCCAGGCCGTCCGTGCCCCCGGGTGCCCCCGAGCCCCGCCCGGCCCCGCGGCCGCTCCGCGCGGTGCCCCCTCACCCTCACCCTCACCATGGTCGCGCCGCCACCGCCCCCGCCACCGACGCCCGGTCATGTGACTGCGCCGCGCGCGCCGCCCCGCCCCCGCCGCCGCGCCGCGCCCTCCCCATTGGCCCGCCGCGCGCGAGCTCCGCGCCGCGCGCCGATTGGCCGGAGGGGCCGGTGATTGACGGCCCGGCCGGCCAGTCGGTGGGCGGTGCGCGCGGGGCAGCGCGCGACGGGCCATGGAGCGCGGGGCAGTGAGAGACATGGCGGCCCGGCTGGGGCGGCGCGGCACCGCCCTGCTCGGGTACCGGGGGTGCGGGACTCCCCGCGGGGTGCGGGACACCCCGCGGGGTGCGGGACACACCGCGGGGTACCGGGGGTGCGGGACTCACCGCGGGGTACTGGGACACACCGCGGGGCACCGGGACACACCGCGGGGTGCGGGACACACCGCGGGGTACCGGGACTCACCGCGGGGTGCGGGACACACCGCGGGGTACCGGGACACACACCGCGGGCTGCGGGACACCGGGACACACACCGCGGGGATCGGGACACGCTTTGCACCGTCTGCCCCGGCTCCGCGCCCCCGCACAGCGCTGTCCGGCTGTGGGTGTGGTGGAGCCGCGGACCGCGGGGCATGCGGGGTCAGTGGATCGTGGCTGAGCCTGCAGTGCAGTCGCGCCGCACATCAGCGGAGAACACACCGCCCGGTCCCCGAGCGTGTGCTCAGCCGGGGAGCTGGGCTGAGGAACCTGCGGGCGGGTCCCGTCCGCACATTCCTGTCACACGGTTAAGGAGGGCTGTGCGTTTTGCAGGAAAGCTGAGGAGTATCTGCGGCTGTCCCAGGTGAAGTGCACGGGGTTAATGGCTCAAATGACGGCGACGAGCAGCGCTGTGATGTGCCTGGACCTGGCGGCGAGTTTCATGAAACAACCGATTGACAGAGTAAGATGCGGTGGCTGTCAGTGCGTTCTGTGTTAGTCCAATGAAATCATTGTTCTGTGAAGTGTATGCTGGGAGCAGGAAAGGGAAATAATAAGTGACTTACCAGTGTGCTGCTGGACGCAGCGTTAGGGGTTTCACTATTCAGAGTTTGAAACAGGGCAAACTGAGATCATTGTCGTGGTGACTTCTCAAGTTGAGCTTGCTTTGGTATAATTTCAGCTCTTTAAGTAACAAATAAATTACCAGCAGGGATGTTAAATTGAAGATCTGTCCCTTTTACTGTGGGAGGGAAGCAGGGACTCCAAGGAATCCCTCTCTGTAGAGGTACCATAAACCTCCACCTTCAAACCTGTCAAAATAATGCCTGGCACAAGATGTTCATGATTGTCCATTTACAGACAGGAGAGAATTTAATTGGACCTAACCCCATGAGGAGTAGCAGGAAGGCGATGCTCATGTCTTCAAGTTGCCCAGAAGGGACACGTCACATTATATGGAAATATCAAACCTCATTTCCTGTGAAACGGTCTAAAGATACCACTGTGGTAAAAGCTGTGGCATTCCTGGGTGGTTAATCTTTCTATGTGCAGTCAAAATGTGCATTATTCGTTGCACAAATTTGTTCAATGTAGCAATTGAACTTTATGGTGTTGTGTTGATTGCCTGATTAATTACTTCCTGATGTCAGGATGTCCTTGCTAATTCTTAGAGTTTGTCTTTGTGTTCTTGAAAGAGCTACTGTGTTAAACTCTCCGGGCTGAACAAGAACACGTACCAGAACTCCATGAAGTCCTTGGAGTGTTTGCTGGAGGTGAACCCCAGGCTGGGAATGCGAGACTTGGCTGTGCAGTTTTGCTGCACAGAGGCAGTGAACATGGCTGCAGAAATACTACAGAGGTGAGGAAGCTCTCGTGGTAAACACTAGTAAGATTCTTTGTTCATTAAATGTGTAAAGAGCTTGATGTTTGGAAGGGGCAGATATTGCCACTGGAACAGTGAGGTGAGTTCTTAGCACTGACAATCCAGGCATGATCCAGGCCACTTTTTAGAACACATGAAAGACAGACTTAGTCTGTGAATCTCAGTAAGTCATTGTCTGACTCTAAATTCTTTAGCTGGGAATAGTGTGAAAAATACAGCACTCTTAGTCCCCATATTTGTCCATAGCATCAGACTGTCATCCATTTAACTGCTGATTACAGCACAGTTCAGATGTAACGCCCACTAGAGAGAAATCCTCCCTTCTGGAGACAGATCTCTTAAAATGCAAATTACCTGCAAAACCAATAGGTAAGAACACTTCAATGGATTCAAGAGAGTTAACTAAAATTTCGTATTCTGTAATATCTACTTTAACCAGAGCAGTCCCTGAAGGGCTCTGTTCTGCTGTGCTGTCACCCTGATAGCACATATTTAAATGCTGCTAGGTCAGTGAACAAAGGCTGTGCATGCTTTTGGGTGCTTAATACAAACTGGAAAAAAAATAGCCTGGGGACAGCTGGACTATAAAAAGTTAAATTCTTCAGTGATGCACATTCACTGTGTCATTTTCCATTATTTAAGCCTCCATCTGTGTAACATACATATTGGAGGAATCCAAGAAACTATAATGCTGCCCTCTCTTGTAGGATGGATTTCTGCCAAGCATCTTATTGTAATTTTTAGGTGTGGTGTAGAGCTGAAAGTACTGTGTGGATGGGGAGTACAAGAAACAGATTTTACTAACATGCCTTCATTCAGATCCCCAATTTAAAATACCTTTAATTAAAAAAGAAGAGGTCATCCCAATCCCCTACTTTTCCCTGGTCTCTTTTGCACTTCTCAGCCAGTAGCAGCTGTTTCTGCTTGACTGGGTTGCAAAGGACCAAGTGATCCAACAGACCCATTCAACTGCTGAGTCCCACATGACAGATATATTTCAGCAGCTTCCTTTGAGGCAAATGCAGTGTCCAGTTATCCCTTGCTGTTCTCTAGGTATGAATCCAGCCTTTCTGAAGCGCAGAGGATGGACCTTGATTTCTCAAAACCACTTTTTTTAACAGCTTCACTATTCACTGCATGCAGGTGAGTGTAGCTGGAGGATCTTTTGCAGGCTGAAATGCCAGTGACACACTGAACAATCTGTGCTGCTGCCCTGCTCCTGAAAACAGGGTCAGCTGTAGCAAACCAGGCCTTTCCTTGCAGCGAAGTCTCCAACCTACATTGCACAAAGCAGAAAGTTACATGGATTTTGATGAAATACTGCTCAAGGTGTAAGAAGGGCTGCCAGCTCACTTCTGAGCACAAAGAAGCAGCCATTCCGGAGGGAAGCAGCACCTGAGCCTGCACCATCGCATCCTGGGGTGCTGTGGCCTTTGGAGATGGCTTTGGTAGCTGTAGGCCTGGATCAGGAAGAGCTGCAGGACTCAGCCAACACTTGGCAAGAATTTGCTTGGGTGCAAAGATCTCCCTCAGCATTACACCTGGTAACAATCTTACTAAGCAATGCAGGGACTGCGTAGCTGCACAGCTCCCGACAAAGGTTCTCTTGACACAGGGGTCTCATTCAGCTTTTTTGCAGTAGTGGGATTTTGTCTGGTTCCCTAAAAATCTGAAAAATATTTTGTCTTAATACAATTTCCTTATGTAACTTGAACTCACCCTGAGTTTCAATTCCTGAGCTATATTGACTGAGTACTGTGGGGGTCTGGTTTTTAAGCAAATTTCTGAGTGAGACAAGGATAGGTAGGACAAAACTCAGGCCTGCCTTTCTCATTCTCCCAGGCAGTGTTGGTACAGCAGTTATCACTTCACATAAGTGATAGTTGCTGGAGTGTTGTTTTGTACAGAGATAACAACTTTCTCTTGTAGGTGTTTGAAGCTAAAAGTGGACAAAACTAAAATGCTGGCTACATCTGGAGTGAAAAGAGCAATATTTGACCGGCTGTGCAATCAGCTGGAGAAAATAAGCCAGCAACTCAGAAGTAAGTCTTTGGCTTTATCCCTGTAAGACAGCACACCCATCCCATGGCCTCCCAGTTCCCCATCCTTTTCCACTGATGATTTCATTCTGATCACTTTTAGCTGCCCTTTTTCAGCCACATCTGCCCAGTCCATTCCAAGATGTTTCCTGCAGCCCAGTTCCCAGTCACAGTCATTGTTTCTGGGGAAGTCACAATAGCTTAGCATGTGGCAAGGCCAGAAATAACTGTTTTCCTCTCTTCTCAAATGCCCACTGCTCCTTTGCAGTCTCTGCTGCTGCAGTTTCTTCCCTGCTCCTCCCATTCTACCTGACGCATCTTGGATTCCTGCTTCTTGCTTTCTGCATCCCGTTAACACGGCAACATGACACATATTAACACGAACATTGTGCTCTGACTGACTCACTTCTGTGCTTTCATTTCCCCACTGCAGGATTAACAAGCATAAACCTTGCTCTTCTGGTAATAACTCAGCCATTCCCTGACACCATCCCTCCACACAGTGGGCAGACATGAGGAACCATTCTTACATGTGGTTAAAGCCTGCAGTTCACTCCTTTTTTTAGAGGAAAAAGACTGAAATGTGATCCACACCCTCCTGTCCTTATATCTCTGCTGCTCCTTACTTCTTTTTCCCTTCCCGGGCTTTCATTCTGACTTTCCCACTGAGAGTAACCCTGTCTTCGTGCTTCATATCTTGAAGTTTTGTGGAATACTCTGCCTGAACCTAAACCAAAAGCTGCTGCTCTCCTGGGCATAGACCTTCCCGACAGTACAGTGCCCTATGAAAATCCAAGCCTTATCATACTACTAAAGCAGCTAAAGGCAGCTGGGAGTTTCTTTACCAGCTCAGGGAAGATCACGTGTCTGTGCACATGGACAGCCCTGTGCATGTTGTGGGTATCTATAATACAAACTGTGGAAATGGAATAGAAGAGGAAGAAATAACTGATAATCCTGCCAGAGTAATCTAGAAGGGTAGATTTTGGGCAGTGAACATGGTGGATCATTGTGGATACAAATGCAGGAGCAGTTTGCTGCTAATTAGCAACCTGCTAATTAAAGCAGTCAGTCAGTCCATGGCACCTCTGCATGTAGAGCTTGAGCATCAGTCTGGACCTGCTCTGACTGGGTGACATTATTTTTGGAAGGTGCCAGTGCTGTCTAGCAATTACACGTAGGCCACCCGTGGGGCCCCAAACACCACTCACAAGTAAAGCAACTTATTTTTTTTAGAAGAAGATGTTCCACTGGCTGCAGAGACACCTGAAAGCCTGCAGACCCGCCTGGAGCACTGTGAGCAGGAAGATGGTAAGTTGAGCTCAGCTATGAGTGAAAATCCCCCAACCGGAGTAGTTCTGAGCTTTACTGCTGGTCAGTATTTTAGCTGTGGGATAGGCCATAATCTCAAATTCACAGCAGCTCACTCCATCCTGCATCCATTGGCTATGGAAGGATGGAGAGAACGTGGCAGAAGGATAATGGCGTTTAAACTGAGTAGTCCTAATAGAATTAAGGGTAACTCTTCTGTTCAGACACAAAGGTGAAGAGGAGACTGTTGCAGCAGGTGAGAGGAGCAGCAAACCACAGGATTAGATAACACAGGGACAGACTCCCTGCTTGTTTCTGTGCATTTGCTCACTGCCGTAGTTATTCCCACCAACGTGATGGCCTGTCATGGACTTTCTGTTCCCTCACAGGATCTGAAGATGATGAGGAGATGCCACATAAACGGCCCAAGACTGAAACAAAGCAGGACTATGAAGAATGGAAAAAGAAAATCCTGGAAAATGCTGCTAAGGCACAAGAGACAAATAGTGCTGCCTCTGTAATGCCACCCAGTAATGCAACTGCTGCTTGCTCTTAATCTTAACTCTCCCTCTGTTCTGCCAGTACTTACAGTAGCATCAGTGATGGCTGCCTGGTAGACAGCTGATTTTATTTAGTTTTTAAGCATTGAAGAATGTTGTTTTTAATAAAATGACACCAGGATTGAGGTGATTTTACAGGAAGCCTGTCTTGACTGCTCACCAGGTTGGTACCTGAGCAGCTTTGACATTAAGGGGGTAAAATATCTTCATTGTCTTGCTGCAAGAAGCAGGGAACATTCTAATGTTACTTTAAGTGTAAATAAGTTATAAGTTGCAGGCCCTTGAGCCCATGGCTGGAAGCAGTCACTGAAATAAGAGGGAGGGGACCAATGGTGCCTTGTTAAACTGCAAAGCCAGCAGAGAAATTAAGACTTTTAAAGTGCTTTTATTTTTTTACTGTTGAAGAAATACTGTTTAATAACTGAATTTGACTTATTTTCACGTGTATAGGAATGAAGTCTCCTGTGCTTTGTAAGGGGTCCTAAGTATTCCAAGAAACAATAAAAGCAGTGGAAGGAAAAGCTTTGTATTGTGACATCATGTTCTTGGCACATGTACTTAGAAAACAAAGTAAAAGACACACAGGAGATGCCTGTGTTTTTAGAGGGAAGATATCCAGGGGACAAGGGTCTTAACTGGGTAGCGAGTTTTTTGTGTCTCACAGTCAGAGAAGAGGAGAGAGTGCCCTGCCCTGTAGTTTGGGGAGGCAACATCTGTGATGCTACAATGACATCCCAGCTACTCAAACTGTACTTTGCTTTAACTACTGTTTGAGGAAAAATCATTACTTTTAGCAGTGCAGGCCTGGTGTAACTGTAACAACACAAACCAAGTCTTTGTTCCATTTTTCTGGCATGTTTTCTGCCTGGGATGTACAAAGAGAAGTTAACTTTGATAAACACTCATGTCAAAAGAAACCCAAAAGCCCCAAGTGTCCATATGAAGCAAGATAAATTATCTTATGTCTGAGCACCCACCTGAGCTTCTTAACAGTATTTTAATGCTCTGCCAAATGTTTCCATGCTGTGCACACTCCCTGCTCACGTGAGACACCGATCACACCAGGATTACAATAGCTGGTATTATTAATTAGAGATCAGTGGGGCCAGTTTTTTTTGTCATGTACTGTTCCAGGGACTCAGTTCACCTGTGGTTCATCCCTTAAGCTTTCTGTAGATCCCAAAGCAAAATGCACACGGTGAAAACATGCCCTGAGGCTGCAGGGGTGGGTCCAGCTGTAGTGCAGAACCATGGGATGGCTGCCCAGTCTAAAGGGATTTCTTTTTATCTCTGCTGGCCAGAGGCACCTTCTCTGTAGAAAATAGAGGAAATACGTACAAGACAGCATAGAGCATCTCTGTTACCTTCTTGGAAGCAGCACATACTAATTGGAAAATTAAAACTTCCTGGCCTCTTTTGTTTCTCCCAATGCATTAAAAAAAGGAGATTGCTTGGAGCCAACTTTAATTAGCAAGAGCTAACTTCATTCCAGGTGAGAGTTCTGAAATGTAACAGTAACTATTAGGGAATGGACTCAAATTCTTGATGTGCAGAGAAAATAAAGGATAGTTACCTACAAAGAGTAAGAGCTGTGACAAAATGTATGACACGAGGAGACAATCCCACCCATTAGCATTCTGTTTTTAAGACCTATAAAGAGATGCTTTCAGGTTGGTTTGGCAGTGGCGTTTAAAGCAAAATTGATGAATATAGGCTTGTTCCACTTTCATGAAATTTATTAGTATTAATTCAGAAATATACAGACCAATGAATATAAGCACATTTTGCATGCAGAACTGCTGTGGGAGGAAAACATGAAGAAAAGTGGACCTTCATAGAAGGTGATAAATTATCAAGATTGTTTCACTTGGGTTTAATAATTCTTCTTTGTCCCACTTCTGGAAATGCTGCAGAAGTTGGGACTGTGCAAAGTGAGAAGCAGCTGAGTGGAAAAGATAACTAGACTGAGGTAAGCCCGTCTTACAAACCCTTTCATTAGCAACAAACTACTTCTGGTTATGAAAGTCCATAAAGTTCAAGGGAGCCTTACAGATGCCTTTGCTGGAAAGACAGTTTTAATAGTATCAGTTTCCCTTTTTCCTAAGAGCCCATCCAGCTCACACTGAGTTTTGCAGAATCTACAACAGGAAACCACATGTTTAATAAATAACGTTATACTTTTATCTGAGAGATTTTAAGTGGCTCCCACTCTATACATCAGAAAAAAAGAAGTTTAAAATCCGAAATAAGTTAGTACTGTGAAGAAAACATCTAATGTTCAAGAGCAAAGTGGGAAGAAAAAAAGGGCTTCAACCTCCTAACTGGGCTAAAGGCAGAGTCTGACAACACATCGCTGTCACTGAACCTATTAGAAATAAAACCTATTTTGCATGTCACATCATATCAGCTTCTCAGACTTGATTAAAATTTTCAGAGAGGAGAAAAAATCCTCAAACTAAAACTTACCAACTTAAGGGCTGCAGTCACAGACAATGAGAAGCACTTAGAAGTTTTAAATATATACAAAACTGTATCTGGAAATCTCTTCTGTACAGCAGGAGATCTTTTTGCACAGACCCAGTGGTTGTTACATGATTTGTATTTGTGGCAGTTTCACATATCTCCTTCCAGAAGTTCAGTCAGTTCAGCTCAGTTCCACTTGCCATAAGAAACAGCAGCCATGGACCAACTTAAATTGCTTCAAAACAAGATTCCTCATAGTTCCTAATTATGCAGTGATTATTTTTCTAAAGGAGAGAATAGGTTAAAAAAGAACAAACCAAACCAACAAACCAAAACCATTCAAACCTATCGTGTTGGGGAGAAAAATAATCTTTCTGAAAGAAATGCAGAAGAAAAGGGTATCAGTTATCTTTTGTTCTAGGTAACAAACACCTGATGGAGAAGCTGTGCCACTGTTGTAGCAATCCTCTAAAAATAACATACATCACTCAGTAAGAAGTGTCCAGACATTCCATACTTGTTGTGAGCAACCGGAAAACTGACCAGGGGTTTTGTGGTGTAAACACACCACACACACCAACATCACTCTGCAGAATCAAAGCCTTCAGCAAGAAGTCAGCCACAGTAACAGCCACGTTTTTCCACCACTACTTACAACTCAAAACTTGAAAAAACAAACAAAGTATCTTCTGCTTCTAGAAATCATTATTTCAGTGCCTCTTCCTTGAGGCACTTCTGGCACCTTAGCACTAACACACACAATAACTGAGGAGGACAGTCCCAAAACCTCATGTTGTTATAAAACAGGAGTAGAAATTATTGAAGATAGCGAGTGTCCTTCTTTCATGGCTTTGTGTCCATCTCCAGGAGTGGTGGATGCTTCACAAAACCTTATGCAAGCTTGACAGACATACTCTGAAATCTCTTCAGCCTGTTAGCAGCAGCCACCACATAAAAATGTTTCTGTGAACAGAACAGAACAGTCCAAGAGTGAGTGCAAGGACCTTTTCTGCAGCTGACACGGATTTTTCTCCCTCATAAATCCATTTCCCTCTAACGACCCACACCTTGTGTGTTTTGCAATGGTGAACCACTGGTTCTGCTGGTACTGCGAAGGTCTGCAGTGTTATTATGAATTGTAAAATGAAAGGTCTTTAGGTAATGTATTTTTTTAAAATACAAGTGCAGAAGTTTGTCACCAAACAGCTGAAGTGTAGGACTGGAAAAAGTGTAATCCTCTGGTTTAACTCCTTGGCAAGGAATTACAACTCCCTAGTGACAAAAAGAGAAGGAAATGGTCCTCACTGAGCTTGCCTCCCATTTCTACAGGCTTCTTTCTAATGAGATCACTGTGTTCACCTTTCAATTTAATAATAGATAAATCAAATAATTAAATAAGATAATAAATAAACAATCAAATATAAATTAACCAAATAGTTTGATCAATTATCTACAATCTAATAGAGACTCCAACACAGATTATTACCTATCACTTCTTCATAAAAACATAGTTCAGAAGAAGCCAGGGGTTATCAGAAAGATTCTGAAGAGTTCTCTGGATGAGTTTAAG
The DNA here is from genome assembly GCA_035584735.1 of Pseudotriccus pelzelni. Classification (NCBI taxonomy): domain Eukaryota; kingdom Metazoa; phylum Chordata; class Aves; order Passeriformes; family Tyrannidae; genus Pseudotriccus; species Pseudotriccus pelzelni. Next base: position 6,953,234 of record JAWMRA010000020.1, read on the forward strand.
GCTAATTTTTTTTTCCCCTCTCTCCCACACTTCTAATCTGGGAGGCACAAACTGCCTTATGTCATAACCCTACTCAGTAGTGACAACAAATGAATGCAACTATTGTCAGTGGAAAAAGTATAACGAGAAAGAACATTTAATATAAGCTAAGTAGCACCCGAGGACTCTGAACCTGCAGGGAAAAAAAAGTAAAACTCCTAAACATCAATCAGAAATAGTGACAATTCAAACCAAATGTGCTAAAAATAGAAATAATACCCTTCTGCAGGACAGTATACTTAATTTACAAATGAAAATAGACTTCTCAGCTCATATTTACAACAAAGAAGCCTGTGGGCAACAAGTCAGCTGACACACAGAAGGACGGAATGGCTCTGCCCGTGCTGAGCTGATTTTCCCTCTGCAAGTAGATTTGCCAGACTTTGTCTCCTCACCTTCCATTTCCTCTGAGCCATGTAACTCTGCAGCAACAACTGGGACTTGAGGCGCAGCTTGGACTTCTTGGCCTTGGCAGGAAGGTTGTTCAGCCACTCGTGTTTCAGACACTGAGTCGCGCTCATCCGGCAGCTGAGGGAGGAAACCTGCCATGTCAGTCCAGCCACCCTTGCTGCCCTTTTGTCAGTGCCCTTGGTAAAGAAACTGCCTCAAATGAATGAACACAAGTGAAAATGCTTCCTGGATGATGTGGATCCCAGTGTATGGGATATCCCAGTGACATCCTGCCCTCTCCAGTCTGAGGAGTGAGGGGGTGAAGAGCTGTTGGCAGGTCTGCAGTGGGTTGGCTGAGCTGTGGTTGTGCTCACCAGTGTATGTATCATTTCATAATGCAAATGCAGAACTTTGCCAACAGGAGAATAACATTTGTGGTGTTATCTCTCTGTCCTGATAGGCTTATTCTGTGCTTCATATTTAAAAAGCACAATTGCCTCCTGACCCTAAACTTAGATAAAGCTGAGCACACATTATATCCTGATATCCAAAAATGGGCCAAGTGTCCTGGCCCATCCTAAAAGCTTTGGGAAATTTATGATAATAAATTATGATATGGAAATCTTGAGGTAGAGGTGTTGAGAAAAAAACCTTTCATTTGCCTTTTTCGAAACAAAATCCTACGCCTAACTCCTGAGCTTTGCCTGAGCTGTCACTGAGAACATGAATTCTGATGACTCCTGCCTGCTCAGCCCTGATTTCAGCAGTCAGGGGAGGGAGGTAAAGGTCTGGCACAAGGCCAGACTCACTGTCCCAGCATGGCAAAGGTGCCTGGTCTGCAGGAGAGCTGGGCTGCCACACACCTTGCGAACAACTGGGCCAGCCAGTTGTTCTTTGCAACTCACTGACGACACTCTTATTCCTTTCATTCACAGCTTCTAAGCAGACTTTGCAGAGTGTCCCTCTGGAGCTCCAATTCCCATTGCACAGAAAAACTGAAGATTCCAAAGCAAAGTTTAAAGTCTCATAGCAAATCACCATCACAGCCTGAGAAAAAACCATTTGTTTTCTCCTGCTGGCAATACGCTACATTTCAGTTTCTTCTTTGCTTTTCACAGGACTTATTAAAAATGCAATTAGTACTAGAACTGATTTGTCTGATTTAGGTAATCATCTGGAAGTTGTTAATATTCTCCTCAAACACACAATCTGTTTTACTGTATGCGTCATTTCCTGGTTTGATTAGTTTTATATCACTACTTGGCAAGAGGAAAATTTCTCAACCAAGCCCACAGCCATGATCTGACATCAATATCATCCTCATTTGTCCTGTTGTTTCATATGTGCAATCACTTTTTATTTCAGTGGAGCCAAGACTAAGAAGTCACATGCAGAGTTAATTCTCAAATGTTCCTTAATATCTCCCAAATGCCTGTAGACTACTTTAGAAGAGAACAATGCACATTTTCACAGCTGCAGCTTCCATTTATTCTCTGTGGCATTCAAGAGGCATTTTTGCAATTTGTGTCAGGGCTTGTGAGAATCCAGAGTAACAATAGAAATAGTTTTTGCTCAGAGAAACAAAAGCTTCAGAGCCAGATTCCTATACTGCAAATCCTTCCAGATTTCCTGCGTTGTGTTTCTCTACTGTGAAAAACAACTTTCTTCAGTCAGGGTACACAGACATTTTTCTTTTAAATAGAGGCTTCTGAATCACTGAGGAACTGCCCAGCAAGCCCAGATACAGCATACAAAAATGTCACATAGTAAGTTCTCATTGTTGGCTGCGATCCAAACAACTGGCTGACAGGAACTTAATGTCATTAGGTGCTACTGTCCTCATGATCAGACACAAAGGTACCTTTTCTCCTTCACGAGCAGTCTGGAAATAAAGTCTTTAGCTTCCTCTGAGAGCTGTTCAAATGCTTCGGCATCAAAATCCCAGCTGCAATTGAGTACATAATTCATTGTCTCTGCATCAGTTTCTCCCAGGAATGGGGACAGGCCACTAAGCCTTAAAAAAAACAAAGAAGGGGAGGGGAGGAGTTATCATATGCAAGATATGTTTTTCCTTCTATGAATACTCTGCTTTATAATTGTTGTTGGTTCATGGAGAGTAAAGGCTCTCAGCTATGGAGGGTTCCACTTCCCAGTCTCTGCCAAGATAAACCAACATTTTGGGGCAATATTGTGTTGTAATTTTCGTGTTACTCTCTAGCAGTTCACTTGGCTTGTCAGGGAGCACCGTTTTTAGATCCCCAAGGAAATGGATTCCATGGGGATCTAGGGACATCCTTCAGTGCTTTCCCAGCTAGGAAAGCTAGGGGGACTCAAGAGCTTTCCCAAATCAAGGCCCATATCCATATGTGGCTTGAATTAAACAGAATTCTGAACAATAGATTGCTTTTTTCCATTAGTCTCTAAGCCCAGATTTATTGCTTCCATCATTTCTTACTTCATTCAGTTGGGTTTTGGCTAACAGACAAACTTAAACTAGAAATGTATCCAGTCCACAGAAAACACTTGTGAAAGATTCTGGGATGCAAAGCCAGCTCATCAGTAAGCAGAGACTTTGGACAGACAGGCTGTCCATGGCTCCCATCCAGGTATCAGAGAAAAGTTTTAGCCCTATTCATGGCAAGACATTTTTTCAGACCTATGGCTGAAAACCATAAGACTATTTCTCCTGTGCAGATGCACACCAAGCCTAAGCTAATAAAATGCTCAGATTGCGAATTTGAAAATTAATTCAAGTCCTAAAAAACACAGTCAAAATGGAAATTCTCACTTGTTTTGGGCAGCTTTTCTGAGTGAAAAAAGACCTGACCCATTTTAAGATGGTAAGGGAGAAGAACATTTACATATTGGTCAAAAGGATTATTTGTTGTTCAGAGACTCTGTACACACAGCGAGGTGCCTTTGTATTAAAAGCGGGGGGTTTTAACAGAATTAATTAGGAGAAGTCACAGCCAGATGGGCTCAGTGGCTGCTCATTCCTGCCCTGCAGACCCCTCATCACCACGACCCCTCACAGGGTTACTCACAACATGTACGTGATGACCCCCACACTCCACATGTCCGTTGGGAAGGAAACAAAGTCATAGTTCACCACTTCAGGAGCCAAGAACTCTGGAGTCCCAAAATTAACCTTCAGTTTCTCACAAGGTTTGTACCTTTATGGAAAGAAAGTGATGTCAGTGCTGAGCACGGGCTGGGGACAAATCTCACAGAGTGGAAAAGCAAGGCAGGGTTTTTTTGTGAACAAGGCTGAGTGAGCAGAGCTGACTCCCAGGCCATCAGGGCAGCACTGAGGTGACCTCAGCTGAACATCCATCACCCATCCCAGTGCCAGGGCAAAACCAGGAGGAACTCCAAGGACACTAAAACCCGCAAAGGCCTCCCCCACAGAGTGGTAGCAGCTTTACTCTCTGCCAAGCACCGCAGGATGCTTTCTGGCAGATGTTGTCCGTCATAAAACAAATAGGGCTGCTTTGATTACAAAAGGTTTGGAGAGTATTTGCTTAGTGGGATGTACCCAATTACAACTCAGGGCAAAGGTCTGTATTGCAGATATGAACACAATATAACTACTAAGGTGGGACTCTGGAGAGGATTATTTGGGCTTGTTACAAGTTCAACAGTGATACCACATAAGGGGGAAATTATTATATTCTATTGCTTAAAAAGAAAGGTTATTGAAGCAGTAACATTTTTTTAACCAGTACTGAATCAGTAATATTTAAACCAGAATTGTTACTGAACCAGTAGCAATTGTCACTGATGGCAGCCGGAGTTACATCTATGTACAGACTGAACAAACTAAAGCACTGCTTTTAAATCTCTGTTTCCTGGAGGATTTGGTTTTTCAAAACTGCTTTAGTAGAAGTCTGTATCTTTACCCTCCCAATTTAAAACAAACAAACTCAATGTGTACATTTCTTTTCTTTCAGAAGTATTTTATGGAAACAAAGTCCTCGAACAGATATTACATACACACACATAAGCACATATATGCACGGATGTACCAGCTTTTGGCTTAAGAAAAGCCTCAAGGGGGTTAGAAAATAAACAAAGAAATGTTATTGTTCTTACTGGTATACTAATGGAAATAATTCCTTTGTATTCCAGGGCAATTGACTCATGCTCTCACAGCTTTCCATTAACAAACTCATGCAAGCAAAGTAAAAGAATGGAGAAAAGTCCATATTTCTCTGAGGGTTTCCTGTTTCACATGGGATGGCTCAAACATGATAATTTTTTCCCCACTTTTTTCCTTCAATCAATTTTGCTATGTAAAGAGTTTAGCAGATAATTTCTATAGCTAGAACCTGCACAATGAAACCCAGCAGTCAAAAAGTCTCTGAGAGCCTTCATGGAGTCCCTAGAGTAAAAGCTCTATATGGGGAATAATTTTGAGATAATTAGAACAGCAGTATAGCTTTATCCAACAGAAATGTAATTTGAAAAAGTAATTAGATAATTAATGCACACAGCAGAAAACTCATGTCTGCAGAAGTGTAATGTTTAGCTCATTCACATAGCAGAATTATTTTAGAGCCACCAAAACACAACCCCTTGAAAGAACTACCCAAACCATGTCAGACGTTTGTGAATTTTATTTGGGTTTGGTTTTTAAAATAAATTCACAACTGAACTCTCTTACCTCCTTGCTAATCCAAAGTCAATAATTTTAATCTGGTTTCCTGTGTGATTTACACATAGTATGTTTTCAGGCTATAAAAAGAAGAGAGGGTATTTTAAAATTAAAAGTTTGAGAGAGAGATCTAGTAAAAGAGCATGTAAAAGGTAATTTCTAGGATAATACTTTTCCTTCTATTCCTATCACAAGAGAAGGACTTGACAGGCACACTCAGCTAGTGAAAGGTTTGAGTTTGGACCTCTGATAAAGAAGCTTAACTTCCATTCCTGTGTAACAACATTCCAGTATTTCACCAGAGATGACAAATAGGTTTTGGAATAGAAAGGCTCTCTGTGTAAAATGGTAAAGTCAGTCTGATGCTTGAGGCCCACCCAATGGATTTACTTCTTAGCTCCACAAAAAAAGTACCTCCACAAAAAGCCGTAAGAAACAGGTCAAATGCACCCAAAACCAATTCTTTTTCCAATGAGAATATTTTTCAAGGTGGGGATGGGGTGGGAGGTGATGAGGTCCAAACTTGTTACAACTTCAGAACTGTCAGAAGGCCAATCAGGTCTGATATCACTTGCGTAAGGCTTGTGTATAAACAAGCAGGAAAAAAATCCCAAACAGTTGGTATTTCTGTTTAAAAATATCAGTTAATAAGGGACCATTAGGAAAACAATGTCATTTTGCTGCAGGTTGGTTCCAGGCAGTAAAAAGTACAAACTATAGGAAGATGATTGAATAAGTGAATAGACGATTGATTTGAACATAGTTGCACAGGGGTGGGGGAAATGGAGGGAATACTGTGGGCATTTTGAGCCAAAGAGGGTTTAGGTGGGGCTTTTTGGACTGATGACAAAAGGGCATTGTTTAAGTAGAGAATGAAAAGCTGCTGATTTAAGAAAGGCAAAAGCACAGAATCCCGACAATTTCACTCTTCCAGGCAAACTACTGAGTGGACACTGGAAAAAAATGATAAATCTCTTGAGCTCCATTCATTGTACTATTGCATTAAGTCTGTTCCTTTCTGACATAAGTCCATGAAATGAGCAGTGACTTTGTAATTAGAGACTGTGGTGGTCCAAACCAGAATCACCAAAGCACAGAGAGCACGAACAACTGACCTTCAGGTCTAAATGGAGAATATAATGCTGGTGCAAGTAGTGCACTCCTTCACAGATCTGTCTGGTGAACAGGATGGCATCCAGCTCAGTCAGGTGGTAGTTTTCATCTGTGATCCGGTCAAATAATTCGCCACCATCAAGGCTAAAATTTTGACATAGAAAATTGTTAAAATCCCTTAATATTCTGCATTAGCTCAATTAATTTCCAAGTTGGGAATTAAGCTCTGTAATTGAGCAAGGGTCCTAACAAGAAATTCCATTTAAAGTATATCAGTAGCCTCAATGACTTCAAGAGACTCATTGCTCTGTGTGGAATTAAGTGTCAATCTAAATGCAAATATGGAAAAGTTGTCACTAACTTTTGTGGGGGGATACATGTCAAATCCAAACCCACATGACCTGGGGATCTGATGGGGACCTGAAGAACCTACAGGAAGCACCAAAGAATCTATTATTCATTCTTCTTGGTCTCGGGAAAATAAGTCTTCAACCTACAAAATTAACTAAATGAAACATCTCAGACTGAAAACTACTTTACATGAGCTGACAATTGAACTTAACCCTTCACAAAAGAGAAAATTGGTCAGACATCGAGCTCTGACAAGGTTCTGCAAGGTAAAAACTTCAAGTATATATTTCAATATACACATTTTAAATGTCTTATATTTTTATTTTTTATTCAATTTTTTATTGTTTTTTCCCCCCTTCATTGTTATTAAAAGTTAGTTCTGTAGCAGAAACTCAGTTTTTAGGTTATAAAACTTCAGGTGTTTTGTAAATCAATATGCCACTACACAGAAAAAGACAACAGGAACACATTATGAAATCTTCCTCTTTCTATGTGAATCCCATATTTGATCCAGATGAAAAATCTTATTTAGCTTCAAATGGGGAGACATTTTCACTAACCCTAAAATTATTCAGAGGAAGACCATTTATATAATTAATCGCCTTGCTAGCTCCTCCATATCTTTCGTAATTCTACATAAACCCTCTCACTCCCCTTGTCTGGGTTTCGCACCCTCACTCTCTCCCTAATATGAGATTTTATTTATTCATTACGCTTTTACGTAATTTGGTATCTAGGGACAACGTTGGGGCCTGTAAGTCAAATGCAAAATGAACCATGGGGAAGTTCTGTTCATTAAGCATTTTGTAATTTGGTCCATACTCTTGAAGACAGCTGCCTTTCTTACCATCTGTTTAAACTGCAACCTTGCCAAATATATGACTTTTAACATGAAGAAATTCCATTTGAAACATTTTTTTTTCCTTCTGAGAGTGAGATCAAGTCTCTCTCAAACTGGAAAACCACTCCAGTCTTCTTCATACCTCAGAATTATCATTCCCTATTTCCTTAAGTGACCTGAGAGAACCCAAACATCTGACAATTCCTGAAATAATTTAAACTTACTATTCCATGATCAAAGTGACACTATTTTTGGCTTCAAAAGCATCATAAAGCTGGATCAGATTCACGTGATTCAACTGGTTCATGATGTTAATTTCATTTTTTACTTCCTCCTGGAGAAAAATGACAAAGAAACAAAAAATGAGCAAAAATACCCTCCTTAAATCTCAACATATTAAACCAGAATTGCTTGTAAAACCCAGTAACAGCTACACCACAGGCCTCAGGTGGGCAGAATGCCTAATCACAAACACGGGGGACGATGAACAGTCGTACAAAGTCCAGGCTGGTCCTCGGTAAGACAGATTTTACAGTGTTTGATGGTACCCAACAACAAGCTGCCCCTCATGGGCTGATTGAGGGAAGGGGAGCTGAGGTGCTGGCGGTGAGGGCAGGTTCCGAGTCGGGCTCACAGCAGTGTGGTTACCTTCTCTTTGGCTCCTTTCACTTTGATGATTTTGGCTGCCAGGTTGAGACCGGTCGATATTTCCGTGCACTTGTGGACTTGCCCAAAACGCCCCCTGTGGATGCCAAGGAAAAGATGGGAAAGCAGCTCAGCACAGCTCAGCACAGAAACCTGTCCTACGACTATTCTCGTCGACGGGCAAAAATAGCCCAGTACAAAGTGAACGGAATCGGGTGGCCAGCAGCACGCGGCTCCTCTTTCTCTCAGCTTCGGAAGGATTAGTTTTATCTTTCCAGCCAGTTGTTCAGTGCTTACATTAAAATATTGTGCCCCCCTCGCATCACTGCGTTTCGCTGTGGCACGATGACCCGGCGATGTTCTTGCTCAGCCCTGTAACTGTACCCGCCTGCTGTCCTTCAGTGCTGCGGCTGTGGGTATATTAACAAGGATATTTCTGTCCTGATCTCATAACTTTTTAAATGACCATAAGACCAGTAACTGTAGCCACTCCACAGACTGCATTTCTCACGTGTTGTAAATTCTCCCCCATGTCATGCAGACAAGTTAATGCCCCTGGGATGATTTCTAAACACCATCTTCCCTGCTATTGCATCATATTGCTTATACTTATTATAACTATAAGCCATTATAAGCCATATTTGTAAGTGGATCAATGTGTAAATCAAGCCTTCTTGTCACATAAGTAAGGACAAGAATACAAAAGCTGAAGCAGCTGCAGACTTGCTATGAGTGAAAACTCAACCTAAGGTCAAAATAATAATTTCTTCCTTAATTTTCTTTTATGTGCAGTACAGCATGGAAAAAAAGAAGATTTTTGGGAGCTGCCTGACCTAATTCTAATGGGTTTTGATGACTTCAGATGCTCTGAATGTGTCTGCCTTAAGGGTAGAGATTTTTCTCACGACACCAGCTGAGGCCAGGATTATTACAGCAAATGAAAAAAACTAGTTATCCAAGACGACAGTCAGGCGTCTGAAAATGGAGCTGGGACAGAAACCAAAGGCCATCCCTTGATTTACCAGCTACTATGAAAGCCCAAAGGCCTCCAGGATAAACCTGAACACTGTGGCAGCTGTGAGCTTGTATGTGCCTCACACATGCCCTGGGGCCATCTGAAGAAGGCAGCTCTAGCTCTCCAAACTCCATGCTTTTCTCCAAGAGCAGCACAGCACCAGGAACAGGGATACTCACCCCCCCAGCACCTCGTGACGACACACCGAGTAGCACGTTGTCACCTCTGTTTGCTTGACACTCACCATGCGATGTTCGAAAGGGGCTGGAGGAGAAGGACTGTCATCTAAAGAGGAGACAAGCCGATCACTGAGGTGTTTCTGCAGACACCCCTGCACTGTTTCACCCCTCTCACACCAGCGACCTCAACCTTCAATGCATGCCACTTTGCTGTGCCTGCTAAGCATGAAGTCCCAGCTGCCCTCCGTGCTTCCCAGTACCCACAGCTCCACAAAACCATACTCTGGTGCTCTCCCACCTTCAGCACTGCTGTCCTGAAGGGATGATCGCAGTTTCTCCCACGGCACTGCCGATGCAGCCCCCAGTGCTGCAGTGGCTGTGGGGCTCTAGGGAAAAACACTGGGGGCACAGACCCCCGGGCCAGGCAGTGTCTGACTGCTGCCAACAGGCTACAAATGCAAACACTCAACCCAAACCTTTATGGTAAAGTGCACTGCCCTCCCTCCCATCTCTTCCCTTTGTTCATGCCATTATTTTTTAATCTACTGGAATTCAGACAAGCACTGAAGTATCTGGATAACATTAAGCATGCAATTCTTTCACTCTTTTCAGAGTAACACGCAAGGAAAAGAATCTCTGCATTTGCAGCTAGCCCTGAGAAGTGGGATGCTGAACAAATTAAAATCATTTTGTTAGTTCAAGCAAGGGACTTTTACTGCTAACACTCTTTTACAGATGAGGAATAAAGTCCCAGAGCTGCGAACAGGCCCCCACCTCCTGAATCTCGACTCCGTTTTTTTTTGGTTTTTTTTTCCACACAGTAAACCCACTGGACACCTTTAGGAGACTAGTTTATGCAATAACAGAAAAGGCCACCTGAAAAAACTACCTGGAAGTTTGAAAAAAATTAGAATTGTTCATCTTTTAATTGTTATGGGGCAGCTGGAAAGGGCAACACAAACACACAGCACTGATGAACGATGACAGTGATTGGTAAAATCATCAAGTTCCTCCTAGCAGGAAGATTTTTGCAGACAATGTTCAAATTAAAGCTGCAAATATTAACATTAGAACTATAAAGTTTAGTCAGTTTGTGGTAAGCTAAATCAGTTAACCATGATCACTTAATGTTCAAGTTTTTCTAGGGTAAAACTTCATTAAAGCCATTTTTGGTGTCCCCCATTCAAAGCAATTTTACAACTAATTTGCAGGTATCTTGGGCTGCAATTTAACATGTATTCAACTCATCTCCAGCCAGCACTGAGAATCCCAGATCCAGGTCAGGACATCTATCCCTGTGGGTACATTCTGGAACACATATATTTGTGTTTCAGGAGCGAGTACTTCCTGAAGCAATGCAACCCAGAGGAGATCTGTGGCCAGTAACACAACACAGGCCATGGCAAGATACTCTTCCTGCAGTATTTTGCTGTGCTCTGAATTTCCAGCCTGTAGCTGATTAAGTATGACTTGCATACTCTATCCTAAGGAATAAATGCTTTGTCTAAAGAAAATGGATTTTTTCAAAGTTACTCATACTTCTGATCACACATACGCTTCACCCTATTTTATTTTAAATAACTTTTTTTTCCCCAAAACACACTTTGAAAGGAAACTTACTATTAAAGGAATCTGTACAAAGATTAATTGCTATTTACATAGTCAAAGATACCCATGGCAAAATGCTCTCAGGTGTAAGACAAGGGTGGAGCACGGCTCCAGATATTACTGTACATCCAACAGACAGGAACAGCACAAATCCTCAGTGTCCAGGTTCCAAGAGTAACTGTGAGCAACTCACCAATGATCACTTCACCCTGCGTGGGAAGAGCTCTGTCACCTTCCAGTGCTTTACTCTTCTCTGGTGCCACTCCTGGGCACTGACGAACATCCTTTGCACTCCCTCCTGAAGATGCAGACTCAGATTCTCTCCTCTCAGAGTCGGTATCTTTTGGGGATTCATCTGCTTTTGCTGTTTCCTGATGGATTTTCACTTCTACCCCCACATCTTTCACAGGCTCCTTTGCAGAGTTATTCCGTGAGGTTTTGGGCTCGCATTTTAACTCTGATTTCTCTTCAGCCTTTTTACCTGGTTTGGGCTTGCTCAGTAATGGCTGTTGCTTTCCTATTTGAGGTATAAGTTCATTTTGCTTATTGTGCCCTTTAACTTCTGGATTTGGCTCAGTGCTGATGTTTTTAGGACTCTGCTGAAGCTTTAATTTGTCAGGCAGCTGTTTGACTCCTTTCAAGTCTGCTGATGTGGAGGGCGGGGGTTTTACTTTGGGACTTGTACCTTTCTGATCACTTACATTTCCTTCCTTGGCCACATCAATCTTTTCTTTCGTGCCTGTCATATGTACACTGATGGATATCCTGCAGAACAAACAGTCAACATTTGATTCAGATGGCTAACCCTACTTTTGCAGGTTTTGGGGGGAGGAAAAAAATCTATAAGTTTCCAAATCCTTGTATTTCTACAGTATTAATAACACCTATGGGTACCAATCCTCTTAGGAAATACTCACAACCGCTAAGGGAAGAGCACCAAAAATCACTCTGATGCTTCCTCTGTGGCCTCATCAGTGTACATGCCTGCCTTCTGCTGAACAAAGTGTCTCATTCTGCTAAGGGTTAATCCCACATTTGAAAGCTTATCCACTTTTTGCAATTATTACAGTTGGTCTAATAAAATACCACTCATCTGGGCAGAGAGGGGATAGATTGCCTTCACAAATTACAGGCTGATTATCTAAATGGCTGACTGCTCATACGGTTCTAGAAATCCAATGGTTTGCATCCACCCCCAGTCCTCTTCCAGCTGGCTGCCTTGCACACTCAGACATCTGTGTTTGTGCCTTCTGATGGGATAGCATTCTTTCCACAGCTTTCTCTTAAAAATCCAACTTTCATAAACCCTCTCACTCCATCAATACTATTTTCCTTGGCATTCTAGCTACTGGAAAAGTTTAAAGTTTTTTTTCCCCCTCTTGTGTTGCCTAAAAAGAATACAGATTAGAACCAATTCTTTCTGCTTCCAAAATCCATCAAAGACATTTGTGTGATAATGTTTGAATCAACTGTTACTGCTCCAACTGTCATGAGCTGCCTGATTTTAGTGAGGCTGAACTGAAACTTGTGAAGCTGTAAAGTGGATTTTATACAATGCCAAGTAAAGAAAATTCTTGTTATCGAGGAGAGAACATACCTCATTTTCACAAAGGTTATTGCCTCTTTCAGCGCAGCAGCCTTATTACAGAAGACATTATAAAAGAAAATGTTTCTGCTCTTGTATTACAGGAGTCTGAAGTTTCTCATTTTCCTTATCTTTAACACCCTTTTGCTGTGCTATGAATCTCAGCTGCTCTGGTGTGAGCTATCAGAGCACCTGAACACAGCTCCGAGAAAACATGTCCCCTGCTATCTAGACAAGCCTGAACCCAGCAGGACTCTTGGGCATTTCTCCAAGCTGGGGAACACAATGTTCTTTTGACACTTGTGCGTGGGCTTTACAAACTTCGTTAAAAGCTGCATCCATTTCTGAGAGGTGTTTACCACCCTGTCTGACATCACACTCAAAAGCAGAATGGGTGTCCTGGGCAGGAAGGCTGCAGCTTCCCCTGGGCTTTACTCTGACTTCTGCCTTCCAGTCTTTGGGGCTCAGACACCCTGCTGTCCAAACCCAGCAGCTTCTGCAGAAGCTGCTGCCCATCTCCAAGTTCAGCCCCTGGCACATCATCTTCAACCAGCACTGACTTCCAGGAGTTACAACAACAGCTCCTCTACAGCTTCACCAACACCCTGAGCCATCCCCCAGGCACAGGAACAGCCTCCAAGGCAGCACCCCCGCAGGCAGCTGGGATGGACCCACTCCAGCTGCTGAAGCACAGTGAATATGGCTCACCAGCCAGAGCCTAAAACCCACTGGGAAAGTACAGGGAGGTCCCTCTGCTGTCAGTGTTACTGCAGCAACCAGTCTGGAGGTAACCATGTCTATAACTGTACACAAATGTTTGAAAAGAGGCCACAGCAGTGAAAGCTTCTACTTTTCCCTGCCACATCCTCAACGTTCACCCTCTAACTAGAAAAATCTCCCAGTGTGCCAGTCATCACAATGAGCCCTTTCCCTCAGGAAGCCTATGTGCTGACATCAGGAAAACTGTCTTTCATTTTGGTAAATTATTCTTCATTCACTTTATCTGTTGACTTGTTTTGGGTTTCGTGGGGGTTTTTTTAGGAGTCCTGTAATCCCATTAGACACTTACTCATTGCACAGGATTTAAGTATCCACCCTATATGCACAAATACCACTATGGAGTTTTCAAATTACATGGACACAAAAGCAGTGTCATGTTCTGCCTTTGGGCATCAACTTGTACACACAAAACACTGGGAAATTCCCCATGCAAAGTAACATAAATACAGAACATCCGTGTGTATGGACGAGTGTGTCTATCACCCACACACATACACATAAATTACTTATAGTCTCCTGTCCAGACAGAGAAGGCACTGGCAGTTAGAATCTCACACAGAAGTTCCATTTGTTGGGGTTTAGTTGGTAGGGGTCTTTTGGTTGTGGCTTTTTGTCATTTTCTGGTGTGTGGGTTTTTTAAAATTCAAAAAAATGGAATGTAAATCAATTACATATTACATAACATATTACAAAACAACTATACAAGGAAAAGATTAGCCTGATAGAGACAAACAAACAAACAATCTTTAGGTGATCAAGACAATAAAAATCAAAACACAAAAACCAAGTTTGGTTTTGTCATGTACTAATAACTATCTCATAGTCCTTTCACCCCCATGGTTAGAGAAACAAAGGAGTTGGGAAGGTGTGAGTGGTTTAAAATGAGCTCTCCTATGGTGGTCACCTTTCTATGTTTAATACACAGAAGTTGATGGTCTAAAACCCCTCCTTCCCCTCCCCAGCCCTCTGACTCCTTGGCTTCACACAACTTTACTCGTGGCCCTTTGAGTTCTGTGCCCTAAACTTGTCAGGTCTTCCCCACTCCCATCCCAGATGCCTCCTCCTTTAATGACCTGGCTTTTCCTTATTCCCTTCTAACACATGAAATGGTTTCAGATCCCACAGAAAGCCACCAGCAAGGCCATTACCTGGTATGTGTCACCTCACGCCCCGTGTCAGATAGAGCCTGGGCTGTGGAGGACACAGCTTCCCGGGATGCCGCACTCGATGGTGGAAGTTTGTTTTCCTTCTTCCCGAGTTTGTGATGAACAAGCTGCCCGTGGCACTCATCTGGGCGTGGGGCTCTGTCCAGATCCTGCTCTTTAGCAGGAACATTTTGGTTGCCTACATGATCTTCATGTATCAAGGGAAGACCATTGTGTTGATTCAAAGCCTTGACACCAATGTCCTTTTGCTGTTGAGAGCTTTTATTGCCATGTGTTTTGCCAGCACCTTCTACCACTTGCTGCTGTGCTGTCCTCTCCTTAACTTGGGGCTTGGACTCAGCTTTGTGGGCTACAGCACCAGAAGTGTTCACCTTCTCACATGCTCCCTTGTTTTCATCCAGCTTTTTCCCACTTTTTGTCTCTGAATAAAAGAATGCATTAATGACCTATCCTTGGCAAAAGTGATGGCAAAACAGAGAGGGGATAAAGCAACACACCACTCAAAATAACATACACAGTTAAGGACAGCTAAAAAGACAGAAAGAATCCCCCCAAAAAGGGAGGTTTAAAGTTTTGAAATCCTTACACCATCAAGGTCAGTTCACAACCCTGTGTAGCTTTTGAGTCAGAATTGGGACCGTTTGCTTTATTTTTGTCACTTCCAAAGTGATGAAGCTAAATAAGGCATTGCCCATAATGCAAAGGATTCACTGACCATTTGTGAAGACAACAGCATGACAGGGCCTGCTCAACATCACATTCACCCCTGTTGCAACTCCACAGGCATCAACAATGGATGCAACAGGGCAATGCCCTGACAGATACATCCTAAATAGGAATCCAGCCCTGACAGGCCAATGAAACCGGCTGATCAAAAAAAGATATTCCCAGTGTCAACACATCCCTTTTTCAGAGAGGGAGAGGAGGGAGGGCTGGCTCGGACGTGTTAAGGGAGAAGAATTTATCAGGTTTGCTATGTGATATTGCCACTATCTTCACAGTACTTGCAAACAAGCACTGCTTGCTGAACTCAACTCACTGAAATCCTAAAAAAAAAATAAAAAAAATTCCCTATGCAGCTAAACAAAGCTGCTGCTTTTAGTTTCTTTATCTTCTAGCTTTTTGTGGAGTTTGATCCTGGGGAAAAGTCATCTTTGGAGGAGGTGAGCACAATTCTGTTTTCCCAGCGCAGGGGGGCAAAGTTACTCAGTTACATTTGAGTAATTCAGGTAGTGGGAAATAGCAGCCTATTAATTTCCAGTTTGTCTGCTGCACATTCTGGAGTCAAAGCCTGTAGCATGCCTGGAGTGATACATACCTTCCAGAGGCTTCTTGCTTTCAGTTTGGGTTCCTCTGTTACTAAGCACATGCTTAGGTTTTGCACCACTCTCCTCGGGCTTATCTTTGGCCTAAAAATGACAGGGGAACACAAAAACAACTGTTACAGCCAAGAGTCTAATTCCCACCAGGTTCCTCCAACTGGGTAGGCATTCTGACTCTGTAAATTGGACACTAACACCTCTTAACTTCTGAATTTTTAGTTACTGCTGTGTTTATTTCCTTCTTCCAATCTCTCCCTGCTTTTGCAGGCAGGCATACTTCTAAAACAAGATGACACAGATTAATACATTAGCTCGTTGCTTTCCAAATTTTTCACTGTCATAGCTTTTGCCCCCTGTCATCTTTACTCATATTGATTAAAAAGCATGACATGTGAAACATGAGAGAGTAGAAAAAGAAATGATACTTTACTTCTGCTGCTTTTTCGCTGGTGACAGAACGAAAAGTAATGTCTCAGAATGTGTTTGTCAAAACATATTTGTCTCAAGGCATCTAAAGATTCATGATGTGACCTGATAGAGGTGCTACTAAAAAAGAGCCTCTAGTTTTATGGCAACTCTTGTGTATGTTCTTGACATTTCACATGTCACCTTTGGAATGATTAAAAGCAGACTTATTGTCTTTTAGAAGTAGATTTTAATTTTTAAGCAAAGTTCTTCCCCCAGTTAATTTGAGAGAAGGAATCTTTCATCAAAACACCACTAAAAGACTTGACACAGCAATACATTTGTAGTAAAATTAAAACTAAATAATATTTAGCAAAAAGCACTGCACAAAAATAGGAAAAAGCATACCATATCTTGTGGTTGGCATATAGCTAAAAATCTAGTGATGAGCAGCCTCCTATCCTTATTTCTACAAGCAAATGAGTAAAATATTTCTGCAGATAACCGATTACAAGAGAGCTGCACATTAGCCCTTCATCTGTTAGTAAAAGCAGTTAAGGATTCCATGCAGCAACCCTATAGATTGCACAGAGCCTCCCCACCTCCCCCCTTCCCAAAAAAGAAAACACCCAAAGAGTAAAAGTAGTAAAAAATCATTACCATTTTTATTACAGCTCTAAGAAAACCTGCAACAATGACCAGGGTGAACATTATTCTTGCAAAATCCTACATGCAAAGAAAGCCTTGGGTAAGTGACAGTTTAATGCTGGTGGGTTTTTCTGTCTGTTTTTAAGAAGTCAGACGTTTGGATCCTATGAAGCTTCAATTCATAGTCTTTTATTAATTTGACTCCAATCCCACAAAGCTTCTTCCATAAGCATTCCCATGGCATCCCTGGAATGCTGTCATAGCATCAACAAACAGCTTCACCCAGAAATGCAAACACGGCCTCCCCACTCCCCCCATCCCGAGCCAGCCCCCTGATAAGCAGGACACTGTCACAAACAGCAAAGGCTGGAAAACAGAAACAAGCAAGCACCAAGTTCTCTTCTGTGCAACCCCCACACAACTGTGGAGCTCTTTGGAGCTCTTTACCCAGCCGGGTCATGTACACAAGGGACCTCACTCAAGCCTAGATCAACCTGGGATCGAAGCACAGACATATCTTAAGGTCTTATAACTGACCTTTTGCTCCAATTTCATGACTAGAAAAAAAAAGGAGAACAATGATGTTCATATTGCAAAACTGGAGTTTGCCATGAAACTGCTTGCCCAGCAAACCCTGCCTGATCTCCAGCTGAGGCAGAGGTCAGAGCCTGGGACACTGACCCCCAGCCCATCCCAGTCCAGCAGGTCACTTCCCCTCTCAGTCCCTATCTGCCTGTCCACAGAACTTGGATGGAACTCTGAGCTCCTTCCCTCTCCTTGTGTAAACACCGATGTGTGTGCATGGTGGCTGCTCCACAGCTAATCCCACCAGTGTGCCAGGAGTCCTCGTGAACCCTTCCTCCAGCATCCCTCGCGTGACCTCCTGTTATTGACATCCCTCCTTGCTGCTCTTTTCACTTGGAAATGGACAATCTGGAAACAAAACCAGTTTATCTTCTTTCAGCTCCTCTTCCCATGGCCACTGACACACTGCGTGCCAGTTCAGTCCAAGGTGCAAATCAAGCAAAGGACAGTGTCTGTCTCCAGGCATTCTGCAGGGGCTGCAGGCAGTGACTTGGAACAATGCAGCTTTAACCAAAAATAGCAAACTTGCCCATTTCTCAAAAAGCCTGTACAACTGAAATTGGAACTGCAAGTACAAGCTTCATCCAGATTTAAGGTTGATAACTAATGCATAATTTATTGTTCTCAATACTAATGGAAACACTCTATAAATTCTTCTGTCTCCTAACAGTCCAGTTCACTTGTCAGATGTTGGCATTTAAAAAAGAGAGACCAGGAGAGCACTCAGAAAGCTTGAAAACGTACTCTGGCATCGAGCACTGCCCTGTTTTTCTAAAAGTTTGGATGTACCTTCCCATCAAAACATTTTACAGCTTTGGTGAAAAATATTTTGACTAAGATACAAATGGACATTTTCATTTGAGCTAAATTCTCTTTACTGTAATCACACCCCTACATACAAGGAAATTCTTGGAATGAATAAACATATTCCAACTCTTGCAGTTTTCTCATCATCCCCATGTTGGGAAAGCCATTGTGAAAAACTGAAACTCCTATTAGCTAAAACTAAGTCCAGATGCCTGTAACTTTTAAAAAACAAGGTTAATCTATTTCAAAACACCGTATCAACTATGTACTTGTCTTGCTTGTTCCTCCCTCACTGTTCTCAACAATCGAGAAATCCTTAGGAACTGATTTCTAGGACTTGCAAGCACAAGAATACTTGATTTCAGGAGTGAACAATGTCGATGGAGTTGATGAAGTCACAGCTGCATCATAAAGATGTAGCTAAAGACAATTTAGATGTCTAAGGACATATAAATCTGCTCACAAACACGACCATAAGTCAGCACAGGTGACTTTAGTAACTGGTGCTTTGTTCGGAACTCATGAACAAGGAAATAGAAGCTTCTTCCTACAAAAAACGCTTCACTTGCACTGGGGCCTCAATTCAGTCACTAATCTGAGTGACATTGCTGAGCTTTGAGCACTGGTAGAAGCTCAGTTTTCCTTTGGAGTAGCAGTCTACTCCTCACACTTGTTACAGGGCTGCCTGGCACACTTCAGGAGCCTCAGCATCGGACTGCAAGGCATGTTTGGAGGTTGGTCCCTGCCTTGAGAGCCTTGCAACTCACAGGTCACAGCAGCAACCTGTAACAGCAACACTGAAAGGAAAACCTGAATTATACATTACACAAGAAATCAACAGGAGAGCCTAAAGGCCTTATACATCATAAAGTAAAATATGAAGAACAGTAAAACTAAACCAACCTCAACAGGGATTTCCAGCAGACTCCCCTTCTTCCAGGGCACAATGCCTTTAAGAATAAAATCCACTACTTTAGAATTTTTTAATACTTCGCCCACAAATGTAATGACTTTGTCCAGGGTATCAACCCTTTTCTCTATCTTTGCCAGCCTCTCCTTATGCTTTGAGGCATCTAGCTGGGCAGCTTTCATCAGCTTCAACACTTCTGAGCATATGCTCTGGACGTCAGCCTGGTGAGCACTGTCCGATACCTTTAGGCCTTTCTGCATTGCATCTGTGTCAGCAGGAGCTGCTCGGGATACTGTGAGCTTGTTAATGCCTTTTTCTACATCATCAATGCCTCTGTTAACCTGCTGCAGTTTGCCTGTCAGATCTTCTTGGAAGTGCAACAGTTTGTCCATCTTTTCGTTCAAGACGTACAGTTTTTTGTCCACCGTGCTTAAATTGATCACTTTTGCAGGCTGTAACTTTGTCAGGGCATTTCCCTCTGCGAGGTCCAAGCTGCCCGCAGACATTGTGTCCAGACAGCAGGATGTCAGACAGATTAGGCTGCCTTTTCATTAATCATAAATTAGAAAACAAGGCTCTGAAAGTTCATCTTCTTCAGCTATTCCTCTACCAGACAACCTCACTTACCAGAGTCGCTAGAGCATATCATGAGATAGCTACTGCACAAAAGATTTATTTCTGTGTTATCTGTTTCTTACTGTGGGTTTTCAATGATGGAAGTAATTTGGCACCAGACTATGTTTTCTTGGGCCTCCTTGACGTCACAAAACCATTTAAAATTCTTTCTCGAGTGGCTGTTGATAGGCAAGCATCTTAACAATTGCCAATGCCTGCGCAGGCCTTCGGGGGGAGGAGGATTGTTTTTATGACCAGGTTTAGTTCTGTGATAATGAAAAGGTGCTAGAACATCTCCCTTCATTACACAGGAAAACTATATAGGTAAATTTGCAGGCCTTGTGCTAAAGCTTGGAAGAATTCAGCTTTGTAGCACGGCTACAGAGCGCCCATCATAGAACAGGGTATGCTCTTTAGGTTGGCTGGCACTTGAATTTAAAAATAGAGTACAATGACAATGATCTGAAATACGTATCTAGCACCAGCATGTCTCTGTCAATTGAAACTTCTAAAATTAAATCTTTCTCCTGGGTTATGAAAATGAACCGAGTTAAAATATCAGAATGAAGGCACAGCAGAATTAGTCCAACTATTTGCAACAAAACTATTAAGTCATAAATGTTGAAGGACTTGCTTTTCACTTTTGAATCACAGCATATCTCCTACAACAATTACAGTCACCAGAGAACAGAAAGAGTCACTTCATACTGCACAGCCCCCACTGCCACAGTTCTGAATGCCTCAGAAACATTAATGAATGTACCCTTACAATGCAGCACAGTTCTCTTCTACAGAGGATGAACTGTGGCAACACGAGAGAAAGCAGTTTGTCCCATGCCAGATGTGACATTGTGGCACACAACTCTGTCCAGTTCTCCTGGGCCCCTTTTCGCTGCTGTGTGTCTGTAGAGAAGGGAGGAGAAATCAGTGGGGAAACCCTGATGCTGCAGGAGTCCTGGTGAGACAGGACAATGGAACTGCACCAAAGCCGTGGGCTTTGGGATACTGATCATCCCTTCATCTCTGATCCCCTCCTCACTGTTTGGATGGGGCATATGGAAAAAAAAATTGTCATTCTTAAAGGGAATTTCTTGTATAAGATAGAACATTCTAGACATTAAAGTCCTTTCCACAGACTAGTAGCAGCTTTAAAATTACCCACTCATGACAATGCTGAGTCCTTGCCACTCCCTCACAATTTTTACCTTTACAATAAAAAAACCCATCTATTTTGCTACATCTACCAAGGCCACCATATAATTATAGCCAACCTGGTGGTTCTGTGACATTTAGAGGCCAATAACTGCCTTTACAAAACACACCAAAAGCTTTAAGACTTGGATCATTCATCACCTTCATGGGAGGGTTTGAATACCAAGCAATGACTTTGGAAGAAAACTTAGCCTGGAAGTTAGCATTTCATGCCATGTCACTTCCCCTGACCAAAAAAAAGTATTTTAGAGTCACTGGTGTTTTCACACTGGTCTGGAATTGAATGGCATAAGTTTTATGATATGTCACACAACAGTAAAATATACAGCTCTATCTTGAAAGGACATTGGCAGTAAAAGCCTTTCAGTTCTACTGCTGCATTTAAAAGAAACTCTTCTACTGCATTCAAAGCCAAATGCCTCTAAGTAATTAATTCTTTCAAGCCTACAAACATCCTTGATGACAAATAAACAAAACAACCCACATATTTACTAAATCAAAGAGTACCTGCCGAACGTTGTCCTCTTAGGAACAAAAACAAAATAGTAGAGTCATTAGGTTGTTGCATTTAAAGTCAGGCAACTTACAGCAAATGCTTCAATAAGGAAACCTGGCCACAGAAGTCATCCTCAGCTGCATACTTAGAACTCAAGTTGCCACCACCAGGGTGCTATTCCTGGCACAGCATGGCCATGAAACAATGTAAGTACAACCAAAGTACACAACTGGCCTCTGTGTGTGCCCGTGGGCAGACAGGAGCCCTGCAAAATCCTGAATTACCTCCTTGGTTATTTAACAATTGAGAGCAAAAAGCATTAATGCTGCCCCATTGTTATTAACTCCTGTTATTAGTTATATAACTGATTATTTAACCCTCCTCACTTACAATGGACTAGTGGTAAATGCTATGCAAAACAAAAAGTAGGACTTCAAAACCAAAAATATAAAAGGAAATCCCTGGATTTATATTAGTTTATACAGATTTGCATGATTGCAACTCTAGGGGCACAAACCATCTCTTTCTCCTCCAGATTCAGCCCCATGCCCTGTGTACTGCAGCAACATGGAACACATTTCATCACCTCACACCTGCTCCTACAGTGCACTGCGAGATGTTTAAGACAATGCACTGTGAAGAAACCTTGCTACAAATACAATAATGCAGCAAATATTCCTTGCTAGTGTTGTCTGAGGTGCAGGGAATGTACAGCCAAAACTGCCTCCTACTCAGATGCAGCCCTTCAACTTATTACTTTTATCATGCTGCACATCCATAAGTAACTCCAAAATTAGAGGTGGGGGTGAAGGACTGAGAAGAAGGAAACCTCGCTTGGACCATAGTGAAAAGTCTCAAACATCTATCTCAAAGTTAAAGATCAGCTTTTCATTTTCTCCTCCACTCTCTCCCCTTTCGAACTGCTGGCCAACACACAAAAAGAAAAAAACCAGCTCTGGCACATCTGATTGTTTCATCTTCAGGATATGCTCAAATACTGGCAAAAAATATTTTATTCCTTTTGCTTTGAATTACAATAGCAGGCAATTGTTGTTCAGAACAGTGATTTAGTGGCCAGTGTTTGCATCTTGCTTGAGCAGCCTGGAGAGAGCATTTCATTCCATTGCCAGTCTCAAGCCTTTCAATACTTACCAAAAAATAAGGGAAAAATCCTAAATTGCCTGACTCCACATTACAGACAACAAAAAAGCACATGGTTGTGACAAGTGCAACAGGCAATTAAAGTCACTTTTTCTCTGTGTGGAGTTATTGCTTATAGTGACAATTTGCACTTAGACACTGCAACATACAGTGTTGCATCTTCAGTACCCCCCAAATGAAGTGTTGTATGAGCAACAAATACTGTGAGCAGTGGGTGCTGCAGGACCTCTGTAAAGGGCAGAGTTATGCTCAGTCACCCCATGTTGGCACTGCCAAACCAAACTGGAGATCCATGAGATTCCACCACAGTCTGGATGTAATTCGAATAAAGTTTCTGATAAAAGTGGTCTCCTGTGGATTCCTGCTCATTTCTTCCAGGTAACAAAAAATGAGCACTGTGATCTGGAGTGTGTAGGCAACTGCCTCCGCTCTGTTATCTGCTGAACTGAAATGAACTTCTCAGATATCTTTAAAATACCTCCAAGGTATCAAGTATCTCAGGAATACAGAGAAAAGGAACACAAACACCAGAGAACCAGAACTACAAATGACCTTGAACTGATGATGCCAAAGATACTTCTATTCTCAAGGGGGGAATGAGAGTTTATTCCTCTTTGGCTCACACTCCACACACACTCTCCCAGTTGTAAAAGAGAGATGTCAGAAAACAAAAGAAAAATCTACATTCAACACAACAAATCCATCACATGGCAGTTCAGTTATGATTCCTCCTTACTAACTCTGATCCAAAGGAAGAAAAAAATGCATAAAGATGGGGTGAATAGAAAATAAAAAGTAAAAAAAAAATAAAAAATCTACAGCATGTACTAACTGACAGCAGAGGCTTATACCCCAAACAAGAAATGTCACAGAGGTTAAAACCAGCTGCTCAAACAGATCATCTCATTAGATTGTTGCATTGCTTCCAACAACACTGTAAAACTGGAGATGGCTGAGGGTATGTAGGTAAATGAAAAAATAACTTCTTATATGGCCTATAAAGTCAAAGCTTAATAGAGAACTTGAAGGCTTTGGGAGAGGTCTGCAGTGGTTGCAATGCAACAGAGTTCTAAGGAGAGAGAGAACTCAATGTGGCAAAACCTCAGGAGCTTACAAAAGGAAAAACCAAAGCAGATAAGCTGAAAACAATCTGGCTACATCTGCTAAACACTACTCAGGCAAAAAAATAATAACAAATATCTCTGACGTATTTAGAAAACAGATGTCAAGTTTTTCAAGTTCCACTGGAAATCTGCTTAATGTGCTGCATCTAATTGATGCAGCACATTAACATACAATTCCTAAATTTTTCCCCCAGCAAATGAAATGCTAACTGAACCTTTTTAGGATATTTAAACTTTTGAAAAATTAAGTCTAATTTCTCATGAACAGCATTAAAGGTAATAAATTAT
Organism: Pseudotriccus pelzelni; assembly: GCA_035584735.1. Lineage (NCBI taxonomy): Eukaryota > Metazoa > Chordata > Aves > Passeriformes > Tyrannidae > Pseudotriccus > Pseudotriccus pelzelni. The sequence continues at coordinate 6,977,173 of JAWMRA010000020.1, forward strand.
GTCCACAGAGTAATGGTGCAGCAACAGAGCAATTTTCACAACAAAACAGGCAAGCACAAAACAGGCACTGGCTCTAATTTAGAGGAATAACTTCCAAGGGCAAGATATGCCATAAAATCTGGATAAGCCCATCTGGCTCAATGGTTTGGTTTTCTGCTGAGACCAGATCGTAGGAGAAACTAGACCATACCTGCCAAGAGCCTGACACTTAATGTTATCACTCATGTTGGCTGGAGGTTGAAATCCACCTGCACTGTAAAAGGGTCTCTGAAGCATTACTGGCACCCCCGGGTGACCCTGGTGTGATAGAGTTCAATATTGCCTATTTCTGTGCATTTAATGAGAGAAAACTGTTAACACGGTAGGTTAAGAAACACTCTTTCAAGTCCTGACTCCTTCCCCCACCTCCATTTTATTCTTTTTCAGACAACTGACCCCAAGGACAGTGCTCCCAGGCACAGCTAAGGATAGGTTACTGATCCCAGGTCATGTGCACCATTGTAATGCATCTCTGCCAGGCAGCTGACAGCAGAGAGCTGAACAGATCAATTATGACATTTCATTTACATCAAAGTGATGAGATTTCTAGATAACACTGTTTAACATTTGCCCACATGGCTTACCAAGATCCCCAAAGCCCTTCCACCAGGTTACTTTGCCTCTCAGGAGACCAACAGGAGCACCTGCTGCCCATCCACATTCACTCACTTGACTCCAGAGTTTATTCTTGCCACCAAGTCTGTTGCCCACAGGAACTACATTAAGAAGCTCATTACTTTTCATTTTCTTTCTTTCAATTTCTTTTTTTTAAACTAAAGCAGTTACTAAATTATTTAACTAACTTGGTCCAGAAGAGTGGCAACTGGTAATGCTTCCCTGGTATGGTGGTAAGGATTCATCCTCCCACTCCTCCAGACCCACCATCAAAGAGCTCACCTTTGGCAACTGAACAGAAAAGTCATGTTGGTCACTGTGCTTTGCCCAAATTTCAGTGATTTTATATCTAATGCAGTCAGTTCCTCATAAAAACTGCTGATTTTAAGGGTCAGCCACAAAAGCCACCCTTGGATTCAAGAAGCCTCTCATTTACAAGATGCTTTCTCACTGCTCCAAGGAGCTCAGCAGAGAACTCTGAAGCCCATTTTACAGCCACCAAAAGCCCTCGTGCCTGTGGCAGTTTGCTCAGGTACCAGGGATGGTAAGTCAGCATGGATCTGCCATAACACAGACGAGCAGCCTGGGCTGTACAGCAACACCAACAGGAATAGAATCAGCAAAAGCAAATTCTCATCACTGAAGTGATGTGATAGGGCTCTCAGGACACACAGATAGGGAACAGACCTGCTGCACAAGAAAGAGTTATTTCTAGACAGTCAACTTTTCCGAAAAGCAAACTTGCATAATCCAGCGTTTTCTCCAAAACACATTAAAATCAGAACAATTGTTCTTGCCGGCTTGAAATTTGACTGGCTTCAAATCAAATCCCTCAGAAAGGGCTCTGCTTTGCCAGGAACACATTTTTGTTTGAGAAGAAGAAAATCCCCACACTGCACTGTGCTTTGTGCTGTCTTCTGCTCCCTTCCTACTTGGGAAGATCTTTGTAGCTTCAAGTTTGAAAAATTTCCACAAAAATGTCCACTCCGAGCTGTACTAACTTGTCAACTTGTACCCATCATTTCCATCTCCACCTTTCTCACCACCATGACTGACAACTGCTGTGAGAATACATTTTAGTACTTTCTTTGCTTCTCCGTCTATATTTCCCGAGCTGAAAGGCAGGAGTTCTGTCCCCCAGCTACCTTGCTGCCCTTTGCAGCTACTGACTGAGCTAAGATCCCCTTGAGTACGATTTTACATTGCATTGGTGTAAATCTTTGCCAGGTAAAACACACAAGCACCTCAAATCACGTGGAACTGCACTGGAACTGAAATGAACTAAGTCCATGGCAAGGCAGCTTCCAGCCTCACAAACTCTCCGACTGGACTTCAGTGTCCCTTGGCTACTGACACACAGCCTGGGAAAGTTTTCCCAAGTCACTGCAAAAGCAGTTAGTGCCCTCATTTCAGGCCCTGTGTAAGCTGGAGTCTCAGGTACTGATTTTTTTTGTCTCACTCACATTCCCACCTGACCACTCCTGCTGTGGTACAACAAACACCAAATACTGCGTTCACTGTTCCTTGCTAATAATGATCTTTACTGGAACCCAACAATGGGGGATTTTTAACTTTCTTTTAAAATAAGAACACTCTCTGATATCGTTACTCCCCATTAATAACCAGAACACCACATTAAGGAAATTCTGCCCTATACTTATCTGCCCTATAATGAAGTCTGTTATGTGCTATATTCACCTGCAGATTTAGATCTCTCTGACATTTTGCTTTGACATCATTCACAAACACAGGAATAACTTCATCAGTTCAGGCTTAGTCTCAACACAAACTCTGCTTTGAAAAAGATTCAGAGTAAAAGAGTTTGTGTAAAGAAACTGACGGTTTTGCAAACTCTTTTCAGTAATCAAATACTCGCAGAGAAGCCACTTGCACTCCTTTGGGTGAATGTTTAAATGTCTGGCAAAAACCAGAGAAATTGCTGCATCCACCTCAGTTGTGCAAAAGATCTCCAGCTAAACTTCTACTGGTTTTCATCAACTTAGAAAAAATATGCAGGAAACAAACAAAAGAATGTGATATCTAGAAAAGCTTGTCTAAAAGAACATTATCATCCCACATGCCAGTGGAATTGCAGAAAGCAGCTAACAACAGGAATCAAGCTTCTCAGAGCAAGGCATGAGTAGGCAATTTTTTAAGTTTATCTCTCTAAAGCAGACAGCTTAAGAACAGTTGGGTGTGAATTAGAAGATTTGAATTCAGGCTCCAGCGGTATGGCTAAGCACAGTGATCCATTTTTCCACCTGAAGTTAGTATCTCAGTACAAATATCTAGTAAGAACAGAAATGCAGAGCACATTTGGTGCAGCCATTTCCACTCCCAACACAGTAAGTACCTCCTAGTGCTTGTCTGAAAGACTTTAGTCAGAAGTCAGGAAGTTTTGCTTCTGAACCACCTCGCTACCTTAAATCAACAGCCAGCAGACTCCAGAGTATTAATTTTAAGCAACCACATATACATTTCTCTGCCCTCATAAAAGGCTCCTGAATCAAAACAAATAAACCATCGATTTTGGAATTCTGCTGCTAGATCAATTAAATTAATCTTCAGATTCATTGCAGAGACAGCTGTAGTGTAAATCCAGACACACTGATTATCAGTGCTAGTACAAAAACAGCCCCAAGTCCTGGCACCATGAAGTCAAAATCACTCAGAGGAAAGTAAGCAAATAAGGCTGCTGATAAAAGATCCAGGATATAAATGGTTTGGATTTCATATTAGTTGATATCAGGAGTATTTGTCACTAAAGGGGAGTAGGTCAGTTCCAATGACAAATATAGTAACAGTACATCAAGATCTTCTCAGTGTAAGAAATTAGGAGAGTAGTTTAAACTCTGGGCTGAATGCTGGAAAAGGCTGCAGTAATATTCTGCAGAGGTAAGCAAGTTACAGCTGGCAAGAGTCTGTACACAAAGTCCTTGAAAACAGTGAAACACAGAGGTCCCTCACTCTTGTTCAGCCACAGAAGAAGGGATAGGAAAAATCTGAAAAAGTCTGTCTGAATTGAATCTAGCGAAGACTGGATCTTATGAAATGCTGCATTTCCCATAACCCAGATTAAAGGTCCCCAGACAGGCTCAATAGCCCATAGCAATGACTGGCAGCTTTCTACCTGCCTTACCAAGACAAGCCATCACTGATAGACACAGCAACAACTGCCTCATGGGGAGGGACGGCCCAGTCAGCCACCTGGTAACTTGTGCCAGTGTTTGCACAGAATCAATGAGGTTGGAAAAGAGCTCTGAGATCACAGAGTCCAACTTGTGACCAAACACCACCATGTCAACTAGACCATGGCACTAAAACTGATAACTTCTAGCCCTAAGACTGATAATTCTGTATAAGGCAAACCTGGAAACAAGAAGGTCAGTCAGTCATCAAATCTGTAGCAAACTGTTTTCTTTGTATAGCAAGACAAGTCAAGGAAGACGCAATTCCAGCTGTGCTGATTCTCAAAGAGGGTGCTGAGAATTAGCCAGGACCCTGAAGGTTCCCACACTGGGCTTCTGGGGACTTGAGCTGAAACTGGGGACAGGAACCCACCAGGGAAATATCCAGAACAGAGATACTTACAAAAAAGGGGCATTGCTTTTTAACTCTACCGAGCCCCAGACAATACCAGTGAATGTGCCATGACACTGCTGGAAGGAATGAGGTCTCTGAAAGGAATCATTCAGGACCTGAAGTCAAACACATGCCCAAGTTGGATGAGTCAGAAAGCACATGTACTGCTCAAGCCTGAACAACAAAACAAGGACACAAATGAGAGTGAAAGGTAAGCCACAAATATAGAAGACAACAGCAGGAGGAGCAGCTCACTCCTGCTATCTCGATTCAGCCATGGATAAGGTGAAAACAAACCTGGTTTGTAATGTCAGAGACTATATATAGTTTACTACTCTAGTTTCTGCGATATGAACTGTCTGAAAGGATACTCAATAGAATATATTTAGACTGCAGACCACTATTCACTGGTGCAAAATTTAAATCACAGCACATGACATCTTTCTCTTGAGTTCCTGCAAGGCCTGGGAAGACAGTGCTAACAACCGAGATGCTCAGTAACTTTCCAACCATGTATTTTTTCTAAAAATCCCAATCCTTTAAAATAGCTTATCATTTCCATTCATTTTTTTCCAGTCTGTCTGCTTTCCTGCTAGCTCTCCATAGCAGTGTGCACAGAGCCTGCCAAGACTCTGGACCCTGGGACAGTAATTTAGGCCTCTGCAGTTCACAGACTGCCCCAGAGCCTGGGATCCCAAACCTGCTCTGCAGAGGAGAGGAATGACTCCCCAGGTAAACAGGAGCCTGTCAAGGCCTGTTCCAGCAGCTCTGTACCCCAAGCATCAGCTATATAAAATGGGAGACAAACGTTCAGAGATTGAAACAAAGGTGATTGTTGCGCAGTGCAAGACATCCAAAACCAATCACACGAAGGTAAAGATGTGAACCAATAGCACCTGAGGAGTTCCAAACAATCCTACACAGGATTCCCAGGAAAAAATAGGTCTGAGTAGCAAAAACAGCAAGATGTTACCCAAAGAACACCCAAACCCAACCTACAGAGTGGAATGCATACCCCCAACCACAAACACAAAGCAGGAGAGGAGCATCAAGATCAGCTTACATGCAGGCCTACATGACTTCAGATGCCTCATTAAGTGCTGTGTCCTAAAGTAAGAGTCAGGTCCAACAAGTCTACAGAAGAAACACAGCAGCATCACCAAGGTTAAAAGGATTGATGCAGCTGATATGTTCAGCTCAAGAAAAGGAAAATCCTAAAGGAAGTATAGGCAATTTGGTCTTCAGGCACATGTTGGAACACTCCTATCACTGCCCCTCAGAAGTTCAGTTAATATCAGAAACACAAAATGCCTCATCTTATTGCTTGAGCATGAACTACCCCCTCCACTGTACCTCTGAGCAATAACACAGATTCCCAAGCAATCTGTAAACACACACAGGCCACTGTTTACAGAACTGCCTGGGGTTGTGAGTCCTTCCATAACAGCCCAGCCAGCTTAGCCAGGCACTCAGCTGAGTACAAGCAGGCAGCTCACCAAGTACTCCAGCAGAAGGAGACTGCAGTCCACACACATGCAAACAACAGGTTCCACACTGCAAGCACTGCAGTCAGAACCACACAGACACATCCTGTTGGAATAGGCTCAAACCCAACTTGTAGGTTGACATTCTACATGGGAGAAGAGCTTTCACTAGGGTTAATATTAAACTTACAGATTAGAGCAGTTCTCACCAACTTTACTAAGAATGCACACATGGTCCAAGGCACGATTCATCCTTACATGCCCTCTGATGGTCATATCCTCCAAAAGCATCCTTCTCTTTATAATGTTGCATGACTGTGAGTAACAGCTTCGTGAACAAAACAGAGAATGATTTTCCAGGAGATAAACATAACGAGTTTGGTAAACTGGCCAGACGGATGTAACGCAATGCAAGACATCCGAAACAAAGTTGGTTTTGATTCTTAGCTCACTGAGAACATGGAAAGCCAATAAATCAAACTAAATCTAACGTAACATTTACCTGTGGACCTTAATGTTAATTTCAGAAGAGAAGGACCATTATCACTAGTTTTATAGAAAAGGAAATTGAAGTAATGAATATGAAAGAATTACTCAGTCACCCAGCAGATCAATTACAGAGAAACAAGATATTCTGAATCTCATTATAGTCTTCATTCTATTGCAAAACATTAACTCTCCTCTGCACAGAGCCAAGCCACAGAATGCCATGTAGAAAGAAAACTGCAGGATTGACTTTTTTTCCCCAAGACATGACTCGTCCAAAAATCCCTGGCTTGTTTGGTTGGATGGTTCTAAGGCCACTCTCTGGAGTCTTTCTGGAAATATCTGTCATTTGCACTGCTCCAGAAATAAGCAAGAGAAAATGTCACCTGTTTCAGGCTGTTTAATATCTTTAACAGAAAGCTGAACACAAACAATTTAAACACATCATTATCTCTTCAACATGAAGAACAGTTGAGTAGTATATACAAATTAACAGACCAAAACATTTTTCTGCTACGTGGCTGTAAATAGACAATAAATCATGTGGCCACAGGAATATGAAGCCTGTCCGGTCTTCCCAGCCATTTTGTTTCTTATGTAATATATGATAACAAAAAAAATCAAATTGTACTCTTGGCTATATTAAATCCACCACATGTCATTACATCAGGTGAATTTAAGACTTTGGAACAATATCCTACTTGTTGAAATTAGTAGAAATTTTGTCCCTTTCTTCAACTGGCCCAGACTGTGGTTCATTACTGTTGGTTTAGTTCATTTACTCCACTGACACTTGAAAAAACAAAGCTGATTACAAATACAAACTCGTTAAGAAAACTCATTACAACTATTATTGAACAAAATACATGAGGAAATCCTTTCTTCAAAATGTTGATAGAGAACAGTCTTAAAAGACCCACAACAATCTGATCTCTTCTAATTTAAAATGCAACTCCTACAATTACCTTTTTTTAAAATTACTTAAACATTATGTATGCCACATGTACATGGCATTCTTTTTAAAGTTGCTTAAGTCCGTTTTCTGCCACTGGTCTTTTCAGCAACTCAGAAAGTAGGAAAATACAAACACACTGCAGAAAACACTTTTCCTAGATTTCCTACAACTAGTAACTAAAATTTAACTTCAGAGATAGCTTGAAGTCACAGTGGGTTTTGATGAACAGCTTACAAAAGTAGAAAAGCAGATTCCCATTCTCTCTTCCACCAGTGGCGTCTCTACGTCTCTGCTCTCACAGGGTCGATCGTGGTTAAGCTTTGGGAGACACACTCTCTTTGGCTTTGTTTTCCTCAGACCTCTGCACAACGGGGTTCTGCTCCCACAGCTTTCCAGGACTATCCCAGAGCACCCTTTGAGGTGCTGCTTGCCCACTGATTGCACTGCTGTTACCACAGGTCAAATGGGCTCATGCAGGATTTGGCTCCTCGTGAAATCGCCTCAGTGTGAGCCTGCCTGACATGTTCACTGTCTTAAAACTCACAGACACACGACAACTAAAGCAAAAAGCTGTGCCAACCGACCTCCACACAGTTTGAATGTCAGCCTGGCATCCTATAGAATAAATATTCCACTCAGAATAAAAGTTTTAATGTGTCAAGGCTCTCACGAAAAGTATATTTATTTACAAAGGCAAAGCCTGCACTCATCATTTCAGAAACACCTCCTTGACACTGGCAGGTGTTCTGCAAGCCAACAGACTGCACAACCTGGCCAAGAATGTCAAACACACGAAGCACCTCCCAAAAGGCACAGAAAGCAAAACTGCGCCATCCAGAAAGTTTTCCCTTCCAAACTTGGCTCACAACAAAGCTCCGAGGAGCCCCTTACCGTGAATCTCTTTATGTAATCAGAAACACAAAATCCTCCCATGCTCAAACGAAGTGATCTGTGCAGGGAAGATTCTTGGTATAAAGTTCCCATTCTGCTGGGCTTGTCTGGTGGTCACCCAAGTAGCCTGCAGCCTTTTAGTGAATAAAGCTGCACAGCCTCCCTGGATCTTGCTAGAATTCTCCTTGTGTGATAAACCAGGCATTTCATCTTATCTACCACTACACCAGGCATTTCAATCATTTCACTGCCCTATCAGCAGTACTGAGCTCTATCTGTATCCTAGCAGCTCACTTCCTGAATCCCCGATAACAGATGCTCCGGGGCACAGAAACAACACAAGATGACAGGCACATCTCTGCAGTCACTGAACAGCTCCTTCTTTGCATTTCTCTGCTCCTTGGCTTATTTTCATCCAATTTTACTTTGCTTTTGCTGTGACTTAAGGACAGCAAGTTTCCTTCACCCAAGCAGCGACAAAACTGTCACTTATCCACCTGCTGTTCTTTTTCCCAGTGACACTGGTAACTGCTGCAGGATATTTGCTTCCATATAACATGATTATTACACGTGGTTGTGTCTTGTATTTCCAATTTCTTAAGCACAGAACAGAGGGAACAATGAAAGGACACAAAAGGACCATTCAAGAGGATTAATCCTCTGTCAGAACTCTCATACCTATTTAAGCCTTAAGCGCTGTTTCCAGTCTGATGCTATGCTCACAGAGCCCCTCACTGTGCAAAATCCCTTACAGCCAAACAAAAGTACTTACACAGGTGTATGTTGCTATGAAGTCCATGTAGAAGTATTTGTGAACCCCTAGATTCAGAATATTTTGATTTCTTCTTTTTACCTACCCAGATTATTATGCAGTCATAATGCACCCAAGTTATGTTCCTCATGTGCTTGGTCCTTAACTAATTAATTCCTTTTTATTTTGTTCAGCGTAAGGAATCTTCTTTTTTTTTAAACAAGTTCTTACCTATAAGACTGTGTCTGCAGAGGACGAATATACAAAGACAACAGATACAAAGATGCTAGATGGCCTAAGAAGAAAAATAAGGTTTGGAGAAGAAACCTACTCTCAATTTTAATCTGTGCTGTGCCTTCCTTTCCCACTCAGCCAAGAAGTCGTAACAGAATTATCTCTGATTACAAGCTTCAAGTGATCTACCATCAAGCTGAATCACATCAGGCATGGCAATACAAAATGACAGCCACTCTCCATGGACCTGCCTTTGAGCAGGTGGACGAGCCATCTCAGACAGCAGTACCAGGGCTTAGCATGGGCCAAGTCTTCACTGCTTAAATCAGAACAGAAGTGTGTTTTACCACAGGATGAGCGCACATGCACTCTGCCCTGGAACGATCAAGTGAGCAATAAGGGTAAGATACTGTACCTTTATCATTATGATCTAAGAGATGTCAGGTCCAGAGGTGTGGGTACAGAGCTGGCTGCCCCTCTCACAGCAAAAACAAGTGTTTTGTTTCCACTTGGGTTTGGACAGCAAAAAAACAAATATGCTGTTAAAAAACAAAATAAAGCGAATATAAGTACAGACAAACCCAGAAAATTAGGGTGAGTGAGGAACTCATGCAGGGCAAAAGCCAGGGAGTAAATGGCTGTGCTGCTGCAAGTATTTTTTACTGCCTGGCAGGGAATGTTTTTCAGGCTTTCCAACAAACAAGTGAACAGGCCAGGGGTCGCCTGGGGTACAGGACGATTCAAGCACAGCTCGAAGAGACGAGATAGTTCTCTCAGGAGATGAGTATCCAATATACTGATAAAGTGACTAGTCTAACATCCTGGGAAAGGGACAGAGGCAACCTCAGGCCGCCCGAGATGCTGGACTTCAACCTCTAGATATGTGAGGTCAGTCTCGACTGCCTAATTCCCAACTCCATCTCTGTGCTTTGGCTTTTCCACCTGTAAAACAGAGTTAGCCTTTCGTAGCTAGAATATTCTCAGAGCTTTAGAATCTACTATTGCTATGCCACCCTTTTAAAATGCGAAACCAAACCATAAATTCTAGGTCACCACTTCCCCAAAAGTTTGCAGCCACATCAGCCCTGCCCGTGCAGCAGCACAGGGACAGCGGTGCCTCCTGAGCAGGGAGCGCTGTGGCTGCTCCCGAGCCATCCTGCCTGGGTAGGGCAGGAGTGCTCAGGCTCTGTGGCAGCACCTCGGGCAGTATTCCTGGCACTTGCACGACGAACACCGCCCAGCCACTCTCAGTGGAGCAGGAGACTGCCCACATGGGCGTCACGCTCTCGAACGTGGCCTCCAGCTTTTTACAAACACGTAACAGGTTGTCTGAGTTGAAGACCCTTTTACCAGTGCCTGAGAAAACAGCAAATACTCCAGCCCTTCAAGAGGTGCAGGACTTAACAGATGAGTCAGGAGATCCCCAGACTCAAGGGGGGGAAAGAAGTAGTTTTATATAATTGTGACTTATTCCAATAGCACAAATAACCATGCGGTTACTCTACATTTAGTAAAGAGACATTATTACTTAATGTAGCAGCAGAGGCATGTACACCATGCAAGCCCCATGCCACGGGGAAAGCTTGCATGACAAAGAGAATCCTTCAGAAAATTTGGCAAGCGCTCCAGAATTTGCAATGCTCAGCCTGCAACCTTCCATTAGCAGATCTAAATACAGATCTGTAGTGTAAAACAACACCTTCCTGCAGTATTTTCATTAATTAATATTAAGAAAATAATTATTATGATGAGCTTCACTGAGTTTTTAAATCCATTTGTGTTCTGAAAAAAAAAATAAATTATTTGGAGCTTCTCTCTCCCCCATTTTAATTTCAAATATCACAATATGAGAATATTCTGGACTGTGTGATTCTGTGAGTATTAAAAGCAACAAATTAGTTGTAACCATATAACACGTTCAATCCACAACAAGGAAATAGTCCATTTCCCACAGATTTAAACGTACTGCTGTGGATAGAAATCAGGCAGTGGACACAGGACTGTTTTCTTTAGTGCCTGGGAAAAACCTAACAAATTTTACACATCAGAAAATACATTTTGGTGCCTTGTCCTAAAGCTTTAGAGACAAGTAAGGTGCTCACTTTGGGCATAGGCTTTGTAGATGACACAAGACACCATTTACTTACAGAATAAATGCAAAACTTTTCCAAAAATCATGCAAGTAACACCCAACAAATGGAATTAAGATCAAGGTTAGTACTCGAGCTTTTAGAGCAACTCTTCAAATCTGCTATATTTAGACTCCAAAACTCCTCTCTTGAACGAAGAGAAGTGTTTGACAGCATATCAGCTCATCTAGAGCACAGACCAAGAAAAGGGAAGAGGTAAAGAGGTTATTATAACCAGCTTCCTCAGCCAGCTGCTGACAGATATGTCAACTCTTGCAGTAACTACAGACTAAAACGAAGGGGCTCAGCATTATTAAGGTGACCTCTCTCCTCTCCCAGCATCAGCCTCCGTGAATTAGGAGGAGGTGCACTGGTTCACAAACACATCCCTTTTCCAGGGGATTTATAATCTAAACAACATTTCTTAGATGAAATGGTTAATACAAAGTATCTTCCTTCCTGAAAATGAGGAGAAGCTTTAGTCACTTGGCACATTTCTTGTACACACACTTAAGAGTTATGAAATCAGTTTAGCATTTTAGAACCTTTTTGTCACTAATAATCAGGGGCAGGGAGCTACTAACACTGAGGTCACCCAGTTTAACTCATCATGGCTATGCCCTAAACACTGAACTGCAGGTTCACAGTTCTCTTCCAAAAGGCATTTCCAAACTGTACCAATAACTTACCCTTTCATTACGCTCCCATCCATGCAACAAGCTAGAACTGAATGCCAGCATACAGGAGTGTTCCCAGGGAAAGACACACAGAACCAGCAGTCAGGGGACTGATACCAGAAATTCTCAGGTCCCCTTCTGTATCTGATCAGGACAAATATTCAGGAGCCTATGAAGGCTTTGACTGATGAGGCATGTTCTAAGAGCAGTCAGTTCCTGCTTGTCCCTGTGCCAGTATCAGCTCATTTCTAGAGCTGCTCCACTCACAATGGATTAGTATTAAAGGACAGGTCTGAAAGCCTCCCCACCTCATTAATATTCATTTTATATTTCAAATTCTCTTTACACAAGGACTCATCCCCAAGGCTAGAAGCCTCATAAATTATATTCCATTTTTAAACCTGCAGTATTCGCTCTGATTGTTTCAAAAGGAAAACACTAGTGGAGACAGCTTTAGGCAGTCTGCTTTTGTTTAAAAGAATACTATCTAAAGCCCTGCTTTAACTTCATTAGCCCCCAAAGATTTGCACTGCAACGAATCCTGCCTGCGAAGCACAAACACAACTGTCAGCAAATTTTCCTCCTTTCATTACTCTGCTTTTGTTCCAGCTGCCAGAGTGGGTGGTGTAACATCTGCTGCTGAATAAACCCACAGAAGGCAACTTACCTAGGGAAAAACTGAAAATAGCTACAATCACCACAGAAAAAAACAAATTAAGAGATAAAGTGACCCAGTATCTACTTTGTCTCCTGCTAAACATGGGAAGATGATTTTTGCATTCAGAGCTATCACATTACATAGCAAACCTGGCTTTGGTGGTCATAAAAAAGGTCCAAGGGAGAACAGATTGTGCCCTTCTCTGTAAGGATGGGGGCCAGTTTTTGGGTAGCAGTCTTTTCCTTCTATGCAACACTGAGCCTTGTTACACAGGCCAACCCCACAGGCAGTGCCTGCACCCTTCTACCTTCCACTGCTGAAGGAGTGGACAGCAAAAAGAAAAATTTTTCTCATTTTACCTTTGTAAAGCATTTGCTGTGACACAGATTTCATGTTCAACAGCCTGTTAGTTTAAAACACAGAGAAGTGACGGGAACCAAAAGCATTTGACATCATTCCTCCACTTGCCCTCCAAAAAGCCTACAGTGCTGAGAGGATCAGACCAAGCACATTTTCCAGAATGGGATGACTAGGCTGCCACACACACACTATTTGGTGCCTTTTTTTTGCCATACTCTCTTGCCCACTCTGAGGTACCACATAGCAGAATTGGTAATTACAGCCTCTCATTTAATGCTCCATTAACTAAAGGAGATGTCATTTCTATGAGTAAGCCCCATAAAGAACACATGCAGCACCAAATTTATGTGTTTAATGAATACACATGTGGAAATCAGACATATAGAATTCTCTCTGTATTTGAGTTCGAAATTTAGAGGTAAATATTTTAGATGTATTTTAACTTGGGCAGCCTGGACCTTTTTTCCCCCCATCTTTAAATCAGTGTCCACTACGTAGGTTCATTCTAGCCCTCAAAAACCTTCCCAAGACATTTCCCCATTTTGAATTGGCTCTGAAAAACAAGGATTAACACTCTCAATCCCACTCCCAGTGGTGGGGGATCTTGCTCACCTTCCATATCACATCTGAATCCATTTCCCACAGAAAAGCTCAGTAAACTCACAAGGAAGGATACAGATGGGGAAGGCCAAACACAGGAAACAAACAATACAGCTTCTGGAAAATTCCTTTCTTAAACCATTTAATTCTTAGGTAAAAAAGAACTGCTCAACTCTGAGAACTGCCTGAGCAGCAGTATCCGTACTGCTACAAATGCAGAACCTCCCCAGACCCTCTTCCTTGTTTTCCAGTATCTCCTGCTCCTTCTCACAGCTCCAGAAAGCTAAAACAGATGCATTGCTTTCTCCACCGTGATATCCTACAGAAGGTTCCCTCTCTCACGAACAGCCTTAATGCATTAATCATTATTATTCATCATTAAATCATCACTGATTCTCATCATTATCCCTTTTTCCATTCTCTAGCCAAGTCCAGCATTTCTGTTTTCCTACCCTCACCATTCCTGCCTTGCTCTGCCTGGTCCCTGCCTCCCCCTCATATCTGAGTGAGCCACAATTACCTTCCTGCCTTTGCTGTACAAGGAAACCCCACTGTAGCTCTAAAACTGGCTAATAAGGAAAACTGCAGGCCTGAAATCCCAGAAACTGAGATTACTGTAATCATAACACAAAAACAGTCTGACAGTGGCCTTTTAAGTCATTGTGCTTTTGAGTATTACTGCAGTCATAAAAAGCACAAGCTAGCAAAAACCCATTAAGATATCACAGCTTGATCAGCAAAAAAAGGCACTAGTAAATTGACAAGGGGCAATCAACAATCTCAGAAATAATTAATCTAATATAATCTCAAGCCATCTGTTAGTCCCAGAAAATATAATTTTTATTACTTTCTCAGATTACCCATGCTCAAATTATGAATCCTCTCCTTTCCAAGCCACTTGTAACACGAGCATTCAAAATAGAACATGTCCTCTGATTTTCCCATTCACCGCACTTTTATTTTTCACCTTTCTATCATTGGTAGGAGTAGGGTTCTGTTCATTTTCTGTTCAGTTCTTGCAATGCATTAACAGTCTAATATTTTAAAAGAAAATATTTTGAGGCTCATTTTCCTGTGTCCAATTGCCATCAGTCTCAATCACTGAACAGTACAAATTGTTCAAGTATCGGTTTCCCCTTCCAAACTCCTCTAACCTTTTATTTTTTCCAGAACTACATTTAGATGCAGACTCATGAGCTGTAAGCAAACGTGAGCTTCCCTGTTGCTAAGGAACTGTGTGCCAGCAGACAGCGCTGGCAGTGTTGGAAGCAACAGCACAGAGCTGCCAAGTTTGGAATTTGGTCAGCGTCAAAAAATGTAAGCTAAATATTTTGGATGGGACTCTCAATCTTTTTAAAATGGGTGTGAGCAACAATGAAAGAAAAACAGATCTAGAAGTGACTAGACTCATGAGTAATCCTGCACACTGGATGTTTTCCCCACCAGGGCACTTAAGCTCTATTGCAGAATGCAGCTATTAGTATTTATCTAAATTAGGCTTCTTGCTCAATTTCCATTCAGCCAATTATACACTGCTTTGAGGTACTATTTTCAAAACACTTACCTATGTAAGTGTTAGAAAGGCATTACATAATTTCAATCATTCAGCTAAATAAAGTTTGTTTCAAATGTACTCTTTTGACAAACATTCTCTGTATGTCAGTAGCTGCCATGATATAAAAATCCTAAAAGTAAATTCTAATGCTCGTCTTCTAATCTTAAAATAGATTTGTCCACTCAGTTTGGTAGGGAATTCTACTCTTACAATTTTTGGATTTTTAAAAAAAGTTTTTACTTTAGTTGCTTCTTTTTCAACACAATTAAGAGGTAGAACTACAGGACTGGGCTCTGAATCATTACCTGGCCAAGACTTGATATATCTCTACCTTAAGTATTTCATCACTTACTGTATCATTTTCCATTCTTTGGAATTGCTCTGTCTTAAGGAACAGAGAGCTTTGTTAGATTTCCCAGATGGGAGGAAGCAACCTTAATCCTCCACTGTTACAGAAAGGTACAGTAAAAGCCAATTACACCTTAAGCCTCAGTCTACAGTAACACTGGTTCCCTGGTCAGCTTAAACAAATTGAGCCTCACATTTCTAACCTCATTTCTCTGAGGTTACACACCAGCATTTCATAGTTTTCATGCAGTGCCCAGCTGACAGGCTCATGCAAAATAAACAGCTGCTCTCTGCAAGAGTTTCTTACGCTCATGCCTTTCCTCTGACTCTGTCTTGTGTTCAAGACAAAACTTGTGCTACCTCCAGTACACTCTGTGTGGTCTCACAAGACAGATTTAATACCCAGTGCACTCTTATTCATGTTAAGACAACTCTAGATTTAAAGATGTTAATGTTAATAAACTGTATGCCATTACTTAAAAACGTCCTTTAACACCTCAGAACTTTTTATCTCCCAAAGATTCAATCCCATCAATACATACCACTTTCAAATACACTCCAGGCTGCTATGCAGTGCCAGTAAAATTGTATCATTTATTCATTTTACTGCAAACCAGAACTCCCAATTCATCTCTTGCTCCAGGGAGTTCACTGACGCTGATGAAACACTTCTGCTGTCACTGACAACCAGGACCTGGGACCCAAACCAGCTACACTGACACTGCAGCCACACACCTCACACACAGGCACCTCCACACACACACAAACACGCCTTTTGCTCCACAGCTTCTCCAAATAAAGCAACTCTGACCTCAGTCTGAAGATCTGTCTTTATTAGCAAGATATTTTCCATAAAATATTCAAAAGCTGTTTATTCCAAGACAAAACTGAAACTTGGAGAACTGCCAGACTATTAATATTTGTACTCCAGGTATCTGGAACATTCACTGTTCTTAACAGCATTTTATGGTCTTCAACACTGTCCAGGGTTAAAAACAGTATTTATTCCTTAACTCTTACAACAAAATTAAAGATTGAGTTGAGATTGAGAGAGATAATACATAGTAGGAGACCCAAGGCACAAACTTTCATAAGACAGAGCTCAGGTACAAAGCTAAGAAGCACCAAGAAAAGCACCTTATGTGGGTAAAGGGAGGTCAAGGGGTACCTGACTTTTTCCTGGGCATATGCTGCATGGTGACACCAAACAATTCATGAGTACCATGTTCTGAGCTTGAACTTAAACAACTTTAATGGAAGCAGGTTTAGGTTTTCTTCTGCAGAAAAAAAGAAATACAGAGATTTATCTGTTTCCACTGCCTCCTGCCTAATCAATGTCTTGCTTTTTACTTCAATTGTGCATCCCAATCAACAGCTGCCAGCTATGAGTAACCCTCTTCAGAGCAAGAGCAAGAAAAAAAAATGAACCAAACACTTTAGTGCATTGATTCACAGGTATTTTCAGTTCATTATGAACTCACAATATCTACTGAAATCACAGTGTATTTTTGCAGTGTCTGGTCTGCCACAATGCAGCAAAATTGATCATCTTCACCTCAAAAGAAAAATCAGATATAACTTTGGGGCAGCCAGACTTAGAAATCTGTGAGTTTTGAAAGTGACAGCCTAAAAAAAGAAGAAATAACCCATGCTATTACTTATCAGAGCTGTCCTACCACCACTGCTACCTAAGTAGCAATCTCCAAAAATGATAGGCAAATAACTGGGGAACGCAACACCTTGAAATGCTTCAGTTGCATTTGCTAGGGGTTATTTGCCAGAATCCTCAGTGAAATAATGTAAGAAGCCTATGACAAAACAGTCAATAATTCGAAGCATAAATTGCTTTTAGACTCACCTGAAAGTGTTGGTTTCACTTGTTTCCATTGGGTCTGCTGTATTTCCTTAATAAGCAAGAAGGCACAAGGCAAAATCTGTGGAGTGAAACAGTTGGCACTGAGAGCCCAACACCTGCTCCAGGTAGTCCTGGTCCTGCAGAACAAGCAGCCCCTAGCAGCTGAAGACATCTTCCAGGTCAATGCCTTGTGAAATCAATCGAAAACACTTGCCCAGAGGCACCCAGATATGACAGCACACAGGTTCGTGGTCAGAGGGATCCTTCCAGGGACCAGCAGCTCAGAGGCCTAAGCTGAGTAGGGGTTTAACAGCTTTATGATTACAATGTTTAATCAATACTTTAGAGGTTGTAAGAACAGCAGTCAAGCACCACATCCTGTTAGGCTGTAAAATAATGAGCATCCTTGATAGTACAGTCCAAGATACAAGCAATGGACACAGTGCTGTCAGTAGCCTACAGGATCACTGTTTCACTATAAAAAAAACCAGGGGAAAAAAAATAAATTAAAACACTAACTAAAATCAACCCAAAGACCGTGTTTCAGAACTGATATTCAAAAGCCAGTACCTCATTTCTAGTCTCTCTCTCTCTCTCCATAAATCCTGCCCAGCCATAGGATGATGATGATAATCTGTGAAGTATTCCCCAACACTTTGTCCCATTTTCAACTTTCTTTAATCAACCATAACACTATTAGAACAAAAAAATAACAGGAAAATCAGAGATGTCTGTAAAATTTGATCAAAGAAAACTTAAATACATGCAACTTCCAGGGAAGGTGAAGAGTGTCCTTGAATCATTTTTTTATTTAACTGCCAACTGAAAGTTCAGAATTCTTTGGTCCTGACTATTTATTCACCTTTACCAATTCTCACAGCTCAACAGCTGACATCCCACACTGAGGGAACAATGTTTCAGTGCAGAGAGGCAGTAACACCCATCAGCAGGATTTTAAGTTCTCATGTTAGGTATGAGCGATGTTCTGAAGAAAAGTGATCTTTCAGGGTACTTTCACTGAAAACTGAATACTGTGCTCTTCCTAGACTCCATAGTAAGAATGCCTGAATAAACAGTGAACTATTTAGAATAAGGCTGCCATCTAGTAGCAGAATAGAGGAAATGCAGAGGAATCTCAAGCCAAGATTTGAACTGTGAACCCACTTGATGGTCAGACATGCTGTTACAAAAAGCTATAAACACTGGCAAGCATAGCTCTTAAGAAAAATAAATGGAAACAGATTTCTTGCTGAATGGTGGTTTGCAAACAGGCAGTTCTCCAGTACAATCATAAACTATTCAGTTCTTAACAGGAAGTTTACTCAGTCAGGCAAGTCAACATGTACAGAGCTGGACTGGCATTCTGCTTGATCTTCTTTTGTTCATAAAAAGCGGCAGCCTAGTTCGCTTTTTCTGAAAGAAGACTATCCTTTCTGTGTGAGGTTGCATGCTACAAAAAATGCAGTGAAACAAATGGAGTCAGTCTGAACCACAAAAACAATCATAGGCAGGGCCTAAAACGTGAAACTAGAGTCACAAAATAAGTTTTGTGTAAGCAACTTCCTGAAGTGTTACCATATTTATTCCTGCTTCTCAGAAACTGTGCAGTTTCCAAGTCAGAGCTGCAGCACATAGAATTTTTCTCTTTCATCACTTAGCTGTCACTGGCTTTATTTTAGTCTCATAGACAGAGCAAATACAATTTACAATTATAATCTACAATGATTTGCTGCGGTGTTTCATCCGTGGATCATTTCTAACACACAAAGAAAGAGCTCTTGAGATGCCTCTTCTGTACAATGCAGAGACTTTCCAGTTCACTCACTGAATGTGTTCCAAGAAATCTACGTCTTGGCCTGCCACAGTTACCAGGGCTTTGGGAAGATGCTGAAGTGTCCTGTCTATATAGGAAAGAATGGCTTGCTTCTAGCTAGCGGGAAGAGAAAGGCTGGTCTCTTGCTTTGCCATATCCACTGGCCAAGAACCATTCTCTCCCTAGGATATATTCAAGGCCACCTGCTTCCATCACAGCTTTCTCAAAGAAACTGGAAGCCAGCAGGGGAAGAAAAGCATGACAATATGTGGAGAAAAGCTGAGAGCACAGACCTGGGCAACACAAAGGGAAGAAACAGAGAACTCAAACATTGTTTCCAGAGAGCCACCAGCAATGAATGAGAAAAAACAGCCTTGCACTTCGGAGAGGTATGAACATATTTTTCAGCACTTAGCAGAGAAGGCACCAACCTAAATGTTAAAACTGTAAGTTAAATTTCATCACATCTAACAATATTCACTTCAGTCCTCTGACAGTAACTTTAACTCCAGGTGGAGGAGCAGAAAGAAACGGAACAGGTAGGAAAGCAGGGCAGAGCACCCAACAACCTGCCTTGGCAGTTCCCTTTGTCCCTTCTTATCACAGCAAATCTTGTTCTAGCAACAGGAGCAACGCCACCCTGATCATATCCTTCAGTTTGCAAAGTCAGAACTTCCCTTTTGTCGTTCTGACTTTAACGACTTACCATGCAAACATATCCTCTACCCTTAAGAGTTACTCATCTGCCCTTACTCCTATCTGTGACAGGCTGGGGCTCTGGAAAGCAGAAGTCTACATGATGTAGGGAAGTAGCTCTTTTGTTCACAATTTCTCATTTACTGGAAGACAAATGTATATTACTGGTTTAAGTTCATTTCCACACCCACCTCTCCCATCCAGTGCTAAACAGGATCCCAATTATTCCTTAGGAGTTAAGAATTAAAAATCACTTTCCATGTTTCCTGCTTTTGCCTACAAAGTTTGCATCTGATCAGTCCCTTGTGGCTTCACTTGAAATTACCATAGCTCCTTCTTTTAACCAATAACTAATAGACAGTATTTGATAGTCTGGTTTTTAAAAAAATCTTGGCTCCCACCCAGAGCTCAGTTCTGCAGCAGAACCTCATCAGGCAATTCTCACTACTGAAGTAATGTGATACTGAAGAGCATGAGTAATACTTAATTAAAAAACATTTAGTTGCATTCCCCTTCTCAGAAAAGAACGAATGAAAGGTGACAAAACCCCAGTGTATCAGATTTTATGAATGTAATTACCTCCTACACCTCCTCCCGCAGGATTTTACATGGCTTGAGGTTTTGGGGATTTTTTCTTGGTAACACAAAACCCCCATATAGTTACTGAAGGAAGAGTTTTGGTTCCTGTTGCACAATACCACTTGAACAAAGATCACTTTGTTGAATGTCTTCCCCAAACCTATTTTCCCCAAAACAGTTCAGGTAGACTTTTGCTTTGGTGTTTACAGTCAACACTCCAAACACAACGGTGACAAAAATTATGCTCTTAAAAGGCAGGCAAAGACAGCTATTGAGAGTAAAAGGACCTACCATATCCTCATGTTTTGGCAATACCAAGATGCTGACGGCAGATCCACATCCCATGCCTGCTTCTCTCCCTCTCCAGGAAATAACGGCCCAAGAAAGAGTATGGGAGAAGAACTTACCGGCTGGGCAAGGCAGAGACCAGCAAACAGTTATTACAAAACAAGTGCTTAGCAATTAAACTTCATGAGTCTGACCCCAGAAAATATATATGACCTGTAAAAAACAACTCTATGTAACAGGGAATGATTTTCTAGAGCTAATTCGTACACAATATGAAGTTGTCTAACAAAATAATCCCCCCCACACCCCAAATTAAACCATTTTAGTTTTCTTCCTATCAGATTTATATCACGTCCATTAAAAAAACGTAAGTCTCAAGTCATACCTAGGATGAATACTAGACTTCTTAGAGGATAAAAACCAACACACCCTGAGTATCGCAAATGTACTTAATTCCCAGTTCAATAAAATATTGGAATATCAATTTATTAAAAAGTTATGTGAACTGTACATACGTAAACTGCAATATAGCTGAAAAATCTCAAATATATAATTTTAAAGGAAAATCATTTATTTCTGAAAATATTTAAAATATTGCATTTCTGGCAGCAAATTCAAGAGAAGTGCTCTGGAACAGGTGCAGTCTCTCTGTGCATTTGTCTAGCAACTGTCTTCAAGGCGTAAAACATATCTGCTTCACAATTTCTCACAGCACAACGTTGTGAACACTTTCCTTTCTGACTGGTCGAGACAGAATTCGATTTTCAAGAACAGCAGCAGAATTTTAACAGGAAATACTATGGTCCTTGTTGGTGTAGACAACACACTTCCCGAGAGTCCACGACACCTTGGCAATCTGCCAGCCATCCTGCATAAAATGCACCACACTGTGCTTAATAGTCACAGAATAAGTCTTTGATTGATAATTTTTCTGTTTATTTCCGCCAAGGCCACTGAAAATACGAAGGCCTTTTCATCTGAAAGGTTAGCATACATGTCAACTTCTTTTTCTTGTTTCTCTGTAGGAGAAAAAAAAGTCACTATTAGAAGTTTTTTCCATTATTCCAAGTTAATGCAAGTTACACAGAAGTTAATAAATTATGTGGAGTGAAGTAGTGGAACTGAAATCAGACAATCAATTCCTATGCACGAGGGATTGAGAACGAGGAGGAAGCAATGGAGGCACACAAAGGTGCTGGAAGAGCCACAGAATTAGTCATCCAAAAACATGACTGAATTTCTGTTCTTAAACCATGACAAAAGAATGAGTTGTTAATATAACGATAAAGTATTCAAGTGTTCTTTCGGTGGTTTTGGTTCTGCTGGTTTGCTTTTTTAATTTTACATAAACACCTCACATCCCAGAAAACAAGGTTATTTTACAATATCCTCATTAAACACAACATTTTTTCCCTACTTTACACCTAAGTGAAAGCAACCCAAGAGTTTAATTACAAAGACCAAAGAGCAGATACTTGGCAGAAGTCAGGCTCCCAATTTATCATCACGAACACTTCTGGACTTTCTACACTGCAGCCTTTCCATCCTATCCCAGCTGGAGAACAATGCTAACACCTCCCTGAGCAAGTGACAGCCTGTGAGTCCCCTCTGCTGATGTTGGCTTGTTTCAATGCTACAGACACACAACAGGAAGCCATCAAAAATTTCCACACTGCAGTTCTCAAGTAAACTGAGTCACGCCACAAAATCTTGTAAAGTAATACAATTTCAGAAGTACCACTTTCAGAAATATCACCTACTCCACATCACAAGTATTTATATCCCAGTTTATCCAGCCATAGGTAGCTGACACAAATCATTAAGAAAATAAAGCCAACGAAGAAACCGTTTTGTCAGCAGAAGACCATGTTTGTGGGCACAAAGAAGAGAGAAACACATTCAGAGCTTTAAGGTCAGTGCCCAGCCCTGGAACTCCATCTGTAATCCAGGTTCCACAGTGGCCTGGACTAATTTACAATCATGACACAAAGCTCACCTGATGGAGCTCTCTGTCTCACTAACACAGTCACACATGTGCCAGCTGCTCCACCAAGACACCTGAACTAGAATGGGAGAGTGAAAGACAAGGCAGCACTGGAAAACAATGGAAAGCATCATGTGGAAAAGAGATGCCAGCATCTCCTATCTCTACCTACTCACCCAGTTACCCTTCAATGGGTTCACATTCATAACGGTGTTTTTAGATTTGGTTTGACATTTGCATTACAGCTATGGACAGAATTCCAACAGACTACCTACCCTAGGAAATTAAATGCTTGCATTAAAAAACTAAGTAAGAAAGCTGAAAAATCCTTTACCACCATGTTCTGATTTAATACTGATACAGAAACAGCAGAAACAAGCTTTCTGTTGGTTCCCTGGCTATGCAAGACAATATTCTCTAGGGTATTGAGTTTGAAATGAGTTAGAAACTGAGTTTCAGTGCAAGTCCTGCCTTGTAGTTTAAGATAAATCAGTTCCTGTATGCACATTCTGTCTGAGTTGCTCCACTTCCTCCCTCTCACCATTTAAAAATTAACAATGCTGGGAGTTGTTCTGAGCACAGACACTGCACACACTGGTTATTCCACATTAACCTTGTATTTTCATATGTAAACCCCACCTCTTTTTTCACGCTTCCTGATCCAAATCCGGCCACCACTTATATATATGGGCACCCAGCAAAATGAAAAATACTCCCCCCCTACCACCCCTGGGCTACTGTTAACAGATTTTGGACTTTTTACATTTTAGTTGCCCTTCTCCCCTGTCCTCACAGGACAGGTTTGTTCTGAGAGATTTCATCTTACCGAAATCTTATTATCTAAAAGTATCAGGGATTAAGGTTTGCAAGCTTCACACATTCTCAGGACAATTCCAGTTCCCAGCAGTAGCAAGTGAAGAGTCTGCACCAGCACGACACTTTATCCCAGGCTGCTCACGGGACACCGTGGCTTCTGCAGACACGGTTAAACCTTCCCACTTCAGTCTTATCTGAGAGTAGCTTTGACTCATTTCTCTATTATGAGCAAAAGACAAAAATGGTACTGTGCTTCTGACAGACAGCAAGACATTAAATAATAAGTTCTTCTGCTGTACAATTAAGAGGTTATTTAGATGAAAATAGTTGGTCTTTCTGGAGCACATCTCTTGTACCCCCACATGTCCTGCAACCCCCAATACCTGCAGCCCTTAAAACTGAGTATGTACAAATCAAATAGGGACCCTCCCCCTCACAAATTACTGAGTCTTATTTGCTGGTAACCTTTTGCAGAGTAACCAGCACCACTTCCTCCAGCACACAAGGGTTTTGTTTATTTTAATACAGTCAGGGTTGGTACCCAGATAACAAGGCAGCCTGAGAACAGGTCTGGCTGTGTGTCAGTCCCACACACTGAAACAAAGAACACACCACCACAACAACAAAATCAAGAGTCAAATTATTATGAAGCGTTTCTATTTTCAAAATATATTGTACCATTTCTGACAAGGAAATCAAGTGATCATTTTGACAAGCCAAGCCTGCAGAGAGAAGTTCCTATTTTCCAGGGTCATCAAATGGCTCTGGAACATGCAACAGGACTATTTTCTGGGTCCCAGCACTGCGCCATATCCACTCAATCTACATCAGCTTTCTGTTTCCTCCCCCTCCACTCCTTCTAGCTAAATCTGCAGGAAAAATAGCTCATTTTAAAAAGCCTTTTTGCTTCTTCTCTTCTTAATTGGTGCTGCAGCCTTCAGCTCTGTGCTCTAATGTGAGCCAGTCACAAAGGCCACAAAAGAACCAGTCAAAGGCACAGACATAACTGGAACAAGCACACTGTGTATGGAAAGAGCATGGCAAGCAAAGAAGCAAAGTTACAAATGCCATGGGGGTCTTTAGGAAGACAATTTTCATTGGTGGGTGGTCTTCAAATGGACAGATGACCCGCTCTTCCATGCTATTATAATTGAGGTGTTTCCTGTCCTCCTGTTTTTCCATCTACAAATGCATTAGGCATTGCAGAAGCCCAAGAGGCATCAAATATTTAACAACTATGCAAGTAGTCTTTTCAAATATTTGGGGTTGAAAGAAGGACAGCACCATCTCTAGTGGGCAAGCAATGTGCACAGAAACATACAACAGGCAAGGAAATAAGATACTTCAAGTCTAACACTGAGCTGACACCTTGCACTCCAGAGCTGACTTTCACCACTACACAGACAGATACCAGGACTAGCAATCAGTCACACAACAAACACCTTAACTGTAGTAAGTTGCTTAATATACACAAACAGTTGCTTAATATACACAAACAACACTATCAAGCAGCAGGTATGGTAAAGGAAGATTATTTCTAAAATTCCCACTAATTACTCCACACACAGTAGTTACGTCAATTTTCTAAGAAACTCGAAAAGAGAGAGGTCAATGCTAACTTGATTTATAGGAATTACTTACCAAATGATGAGTTCACTGGTGAATTCATTTGTATAGCCATGACAGCCACGTATCTCACTTTTTTTGTTTAATCAGCCCCAAAATCACCACAGTGACACATTATAGTCTGACATAACTAGAAATAAGTCAGAGGTAAGAAAATATTCTAAGCCTACTTATTCCTGAACAATACGATGAGCTGTCCTGGAGCAAAGATAATGACAAATGGATGTGAACCCAGGCTCTGCACCAGCTCTGCAGAATAGGGGCAGCAAGACATTGTAGCAGTGGTCACAAGCCCAAGTAAAGGGGATGGCAACAGCAGGGCAAGGTAATCTTACCAAGGGAGATTCAACTTTAAAAAACACACTAAGAAAAAGGCACACCACAGACACACACACACAGATGCAAAGATCTCACTGCATCTCTGCCTCCAGTTTTCTACCTCAAAGCACTGGCATACTGTACTTTGCAGCAGGAGGTTAGAAACACTCAGCCTAGTTTTGAACAGGAAAGTGTGCTCTCTAAATATCCCTCATGCTGTCAGGTTCTTGCTCTTTTCAGACTACAAAACATGCCTTAAGAGAATGGATCTCCTTTGACTGCCTTCCTCTTTTTCAGGGGACAGAAAAGAAGATTTACTTTTATAGGGCAACCCAAGCAGCTTGCTGGAATTTTAAAACCAAAGCTGTTTGTGAACTAGACCAGCAGTTAAAATGCCTAGAAAAGGATTCTAAAGCTGCTCGACAAAGTCTAGCTTGGGTCAATAACAAATAGGGAAGCTACTTACATCAGTAAGCCACATAAAACAACAAAGAGATTAGATATTACAAGTGTATTCCTATTACAGCAAAACAATTTCCACACAGAAAAAACCCACAAAAATCAAACTCCACCTCCTCTTTCCACATCCAGAGCACTAAAAAACTCCACCAAATCCCAATTTATACTTGTTTTTTACATGAAAGGAACATGAAGAACAGATTTAAATCCAACAGCAGAGACGTCACAATTGGTTTTGAAAAGAAATTAAAGGAATTTGCAACATGGATTAGCATCCTTTTTTTGGTTAACAAACAAGTTGGAAGGGGAAAAAATGAATGCATTTCTGAGTTATACCACAAGATAGGCTTGAAGGGTTCAGGAGTTTTAAGAACAATATCTTCTGAGTATTTGTATCAAGTTGTCTTATTTTCCTCTTATCTGCCTTCCAGCCTTTTTAAGGCCATGCTAAATTTTAGATTCGTAATTCAGGCCCAAAATTACTATCTCCAAAAACACAGAGAGCGAATCAAGTGCCAATGGGCTCTTAAAACAACAAGAATTTTAAGTGACAGTTACATTCTTGAGGAGCTTGTAACAGTCTCTTTGCTGTATAAAGACTAAACCCAGCAGGTTACCAAAGAACCTTAATAATCAAGGAGGCATTTTTTCCTCTGGAGTGTTATTCTAGAAACATGGAACCAAAATTGAGGTCATAGTAGTGATGCCCTTTTTACTTTGGCCTTGCAAAAGCTTTCAAAAAACTTTTTAAGCAATCCAGTCCTTCTAAACCCTCTCTGACAACAGATATCATTATGCTGTTCGTCCTTGTGATATAATGCAGCAGCACCTTAATAAAAACCAAATCAAAACGAAAAACCTACCTAACACTTCAGTCCAATGGCTTTCAACCTACACCTTGAAACTTGACACAGTGGCTAAAAATACCGATTCAGATCTTTGTGGTTTGTTTCATCAGACACCGAAACATAAAACTAGAGGTCTCTACAGATGTGACACAGTCCCTACCCTGCATTAAGATACCAGGTATTGGCTGAACTAGTCTAGTTAAATGGTTTGAATGGCATAAAGGTTTATCGATTCAAAAAAGTCTTCATACAAATAGAAAACCCAGTGAACATATTTCTCCAGTTCTCATACCTCTTTCTTCCTCGTGCTTTTTTCCTGAGGCACTTTTAGGTCTTCCTCTTCCTCTTCTGCTGTGATCTGAATGGCTGTTAGACCTGGATCTTTTTCGGTTTTCTAAGTCTTTATTTACTGCAGAATTTATCTTCTCTCGCTTAACTCTCTCTGTCCTCCTCCTTTTGGCTTCACTCTTGTTTTCTGTGCAAAGGAATAGAAATGGAATCATCCAGAGCTCTTTTCATCTCTGTTCTTAATTTATTCCTAGCGCTTACCCCACCTTTTTTCCTGAAAGTGATTAGATGTCAATGCCTGTACAGCATACATGACATCCATGCAGAAATGAAGGGCTCAGATCCAGAATGACACTTCACCTCTTGATTACAAGGATCAAGCCTTCAATTGCTTCAAATGCATTTTGCAACGTGAGACATTTGCTAGTACACGAAAAGCTCAGTTTCCCAAACGAGATGGCAACATAAACTGTACACACCACAGCCATCAAGACAGCCCACTGCATTTGTTTCCTCCAGCAGAAGAAAAAGGTTTATCATACAGGCAAACACCTCAACACTTGAGCTTCTTTTGACAGTAGCAATGAAATCATTCCCGCTGCTCAGACAAATCAAAGGCTGAGTCAACGATGCCATCAGTAAATGCCACAAAACATGGTGTAGGTGTCCCATCAAATGCAGCCTATGACAAGGCTCTGACAGGAGAATTGTTTTCCTACACACCAAAGTAAAAAATAATAAAAAAGTGTATTTACATGAGTTTCACCTGGAGGTTAAGTATGAATTAATGAGCTTGGGTACCCAAAATAGTACCGTGACAATAGCACACTTCTGAACATGGATTAGCTGCACATTTGCAAGGCTGCAGCACCTTCTGCAGTAGCTATATTGTTGAAAACATGGAAACATTTCCTAAAAGAAGTGGCAGCTACCTTATGAGCACAATATAGACACAGACAAGCTCTTACTACATCTTCCTGGGGAACTGATTTTCTCTTGCTGCAGTTGTCCCACTAATCTTGTACAGGCACAGGGTACAAACTGGACAGGAGGGTAACTTGTCACTAACGTTAATACAAAATCTGTATCTCACAGTGTCACAAACAGGTTGAGGTGTCCAGGAACCCTCTGGAGACCAACCTGTCCTCTGCTCAAGCAGGGCCACCAAGAACCAGTTGCCCAGGACCATGTCCAGAAGGTTTTTGAGTATCTCCAAGGATGGAGACTCGACAAGCCCTCTGGGGAACCTGGGTCACTGCTTGGTCACTCTCACAGTAACAAGTGCTTTCCAGAGCTCTTTCCAACAGGATGGCCCCCCAATATATATTCACTCTGCCTCCTGCAGTGAATTTCCTATGTCCAAAGCTGAACTATACCACCAGATTACAGCCTTCAGCTTCATCTGGTAACTACTTCATCAACGACTGGGGAAGAGGAAAGAAAACTGACCAGCACTTCCAACCTGCCACAGATGTTTCTCAACCTCCTTCACCTTGAAAGTTCAGTTATCAGCACGATATCGTCTAATTCCTACAAGATCCTTCAAAACAGGGATACAAAACATCAACTGCTTAACTTCCATTTGGTAGATCTGGTAGATAATTTTAAAAACCAGACATTCTAGATCAGATATGCTGTTGGGTTTTTTTTTGGTGTTTTTTTTTTTTTAATATACATCTTTCCTGACAGGTTCTTGTTCTCACTCATTCTTACTAGGACTGGAGGAAGTGAAAAAAACGATCAAAAGATCAGAAGAATGTTATTCGTGCCAGAATGCACATTCAACTGACTTACTACTGTGTCCACTTGACACACAAGTGGGACACAAAAAATACACTATTTTTCAATTCAACCCATGGAGAGAGAAGCAAGACCCACCTGGCTTTAGATTAAACATTATGACCAATTTTATTTTTTACTTTCAGAAAACCCAGCTTCAATCAGCACATACTCTGAAATCAGATCCTTTTGGCACTTCTAGACACTTCGCTTCGAAATAGGATTAACACAAAGCTTCCTGTAATGAGGTTTTTTTGCATAGACACCAATGTGCACAGCTAGAACATAACACAGAGAAAATGCCAACACCACAAGGGCAAAGGAAGTAAGACTGAAAACAGCAGCTTTGCCCCCTCCTCAAAATTCAAGCAAAATTAACATATTCAAAGTCTACCATGCACAAATTCAAGGGAAAGTGAACTGACAACAGTCAATTTACAGAGAAGTAAAATACTCGATCCTTTGGCTCCAATAAATAAGGGGAAAGACCTGTTGCCCCCTTCCTGCCCCTCTGTCAGTATTACCTGTGATGGGTGGTGATCTCTCAGAACGTTTAGCATGCAAGAGTTTTCGACTAATAAATATGTAGCCACAGGGACATGATTTACATGCAACAGGAACCTGGGAAAACAAAAGACAAATATTTCAGATAATTTCAAATTACGACAAAATTCCTGCCCGATGAAGAAACAAACGCACCAGGAACTCGCATTTGGCAGTACTGCACACTATGGCCTGTACTATTATACAATTGTTTTTACACATAATAAAACCAGATTCTGCTGTGAATCACCCAGCAAGCCTTTTCTTTATGCAGTTGTTCAAAACAAGCTGGAAATGCACAGCTGTTGTGATTGCTTTGCACTGTTTTTCCCCAGGCTGGCAGGAAGGGGGTGGGGGAAAGTGGAGAGCATTAAAGGAAGGCTGAATTAAAATAGAAATACAATTTCTCTTCAGAGCTCTCAAATATCACCAGTCAAATCAGTCAGACATTTCCAGTTGTGCTTCCTCTATTTACTTTTAAAAAATAATTATCAGTTAAAACCATCAGTGCATTCAGAATACATTCACTTTCAGAAGCATTTGAAAGCAGCTCCTTTAGAGAGCAGGAGCAGCTTTAAACAGGAGGCACAATAGAGCCCGAAGCAAAACAGATGCATTTGTACCACACTCTGCTCCAGAGCTGGAAACAAGGGCGGGTGGTTACAGAAGGACGTTGTTAATTCAAAATGCAAATAACCCACCACAGCCAGTCAAAAACCAACTGCAGGCCCAAGAGTTTGACAGAATACAGTGCTTTTCCTGATCAGCTAAGCAGACAGGAGCAGTGTGTTGCCCCAGAATATGACAATGTAAAATAAGAAATGTCACATTTAATATGAAAAAATGAAAAAAAAAACCCCACAAAAATTCTTACTCAGTGCAATTTTTTAAAAAAGCCACACTGAAAAATAACAAACCTCATTACCTTAATGCCAACATCTTTGGAGATCTTTCAAAAGTAGTAAGGAATACACCATGTTGCTTTGATTAGGTTTAAGACTGAAAACACAAATCAAAGCAAGTTTAAACAGAGATCTGGAAGAGATTAGGATAACACACATGAAAGTCGAGTCATGTTGAAGCATGACAGTGGGGGAGAAAAAGCAGGAGGGACTCTCCCCAGTGTAATTCTTTAAGACAGGTCACTACAGGTTTGCCAATGTCCACTGAAACAAACAGGAGCACAGAACCACGACTGCCTGCCCCATGTAACCAGAGATGGAGAAGAACCAAGCTCCACTGTTCCAGTGGCTAGGAAAAACCCTGCCAAAACAGTACGTGAATTTGTAAAGAGGAACTTCACTGCTACTGAGAATAAACAAATTATTTTGCTTTCTGCAGCACATCCCAACTCCTGTATTTCACCCTACAAGCAGCTTACAGATAAGACCTTTGATACAGGTTTTACAGAAAGAAAGACTTTTTAATTCCCTTTATGGAGACACTGACATAATAAAACCAATTTCAATAAAGATTTATTGAACCTTAAAGCTCAGAATTTAGCAGACTTGTATGCAAACTTGTCTCCCTGTTCATATGTCAGCACAACAGTACTAAAGTCCATAGTCTAGCAGATAATGTGTGTATTTCTAAGGTGATACAGGAGTTTCATTTCTGAACACTTGGGTCTCTCCAATAATTATGTTTCCAGCCTCAGCTTAAAAAAAAATTTTGGCAAAACCACCCAAGGGGATTGGAACAGACCCAGTATTTTCAACGAACTTAACTGTATCTAAGAGAACAACACTGTTCTCAGGTTACAGGTTTGGCATGTAGGTGTGTGCACCATTAGTGGGGTGGGGATTAGGGGGGGAAGGGGCTAATTCACTGAAACGTGTCAGCCATCCTTTGAAGACCTACACTGATAACATCCTGCACCATAATTAAGGCAACATAATCCTACAAACACTGTTTTCCTTTGTTTAACATTTTCCTAACAAAAAAGAAATTAAGTTTCTTATACAAGAAATTTTACCTGACACTAAATTAAGACGTGATAATTATTTCCTCTGATTGACTGTAAATACTTCAAGCTCCCTAGTTTAATGAGGCTCTGCTTTGGTTGTGAAAATATCATTGGCAATGATATATAATCTAAATTACAATAAAGAAAGTTTTAAAGCCTAAGAAGTCTTACTCAATATTACACTCCAATAATTGTGGTTGTCTAAATATCTCCATGCATGCCACTTCTAGTAAGAAATCAGAAACAAATGCAAGGCCCTTGTTTACAAAAAAATTTAAGACAGAGTACTACAGGACACAACCACCAAAAAGTCACATGAGAGCTTCCCCATACTCTGCAAAGAGCAACCTGTACTGTAGAGTTTAGTTTCTAGTTCCCTCTCAAATATTTGGCAGTGAAAAACAAGGTCCTGTGAGCAATGTGTGCCAGGGCAGGACATACATGCACATGAATTCCGTGCTAGCCACAGAGGAGTTGCTAACAGAAAATCTACACTGACATACGCGTATCAAGTGTTTTAAAGTGCAGAACAAAGCAAAAGTTTTCACATCAGCTTAAAAAGCCTATAGTGTTTGCTTACTTGTCCTTTCTATTGTTGGTTTGACATTCACTACATTTATCAAATAAAACAAAAAAGAAACAAAAAACCAAAACAAAAATCCCCCATTCTCATATATAACTTCTCACTCATTTTCATTTCTCCTTTCACCAACTGAATAACCAGAACTTGGCACACTATTCTTTCTCAGAAATAGCACTTCAGTGACGTGCTTAACGTGAGCATTTGCAGTGGTTCATCTGCTGGTTAAAACATGAAAGGACGCCCACACAGCTCAGCACTCCAAACTGTTCCAGCAGGAGTAGAAACACTGGAAAAACTATGCAAGTCAGAACCAATAATACGATTTTTTTTCTTTTTTTTTAAGCAG
Organism: Pseudotriccus pelzelni; assembly: GCA_035584735.1. NCBI lineage: Eukaryota > Metazoa > Chordata > Aves > Passeriformes > Tyrannidae > Pseudotriccus > Pseudotriccus pelzelni. The sequence continues at coordinate 7,009,324 of JAWMRA010000020.1, forward strand.
AGAAAAATGGCATGAGATTATTAATTTATTTTTTTTAAGTGTAGCTAAGGGAGCGCGTCCCGGTCCATGCACAGGGTCGAACGGGAGCAGCGCGGTTCCCATGACTGCATGTGACAGGCTCTGCCCCTCCGCCGAGCCCCACGGCCGCCTCCGCCGCGCTGGGCTATTGTTCGGGGCTCCGCTGGAACCCACCGGCCTGTCTGCACCCAGCCACGCCGTTCCCAGCTCCCGGCAGGGCAGCAGGGCGAGGCGGTGCTGCTCCACTCCAGCGCGGGCAGCTCCATTTTGTGCACGCCGGGAGCCCGCAGAGGGACCCGCAGAGCGACCCCCGGGCTGCGGGGCAGAGAGCGCAGCACGGGGCTCCATCTCGGTGCTCCCCGTGAGAAAACAACACCGCCGGACGCCCAGCCCGGGGGCACACCAGGCAGCCAAAGGGCGAGCTGCGTTATATAAATCACCGAGCGCATTGTACTCGTAACAAACCCCGCAGCTACCAAGCACCACGGGCACACGAGCAACGCCGCAGCCGCACAGAACTACGAAGGGCTCCACCGCGATGTGACTGCCACACTGCCCTGCAAGAGGGACGCGGTGTTTAATGCACGTTCCGCGCAGGCAGCTGCAGAAGGCAGCAGTCGTTTGTTTCGCACAGACGCCGCCTCGCAGCGGCACCGCGGCGCTTTTCCGCGTTCCGCCCCTGCCAGACCCCCCCGCTCGGCCCGCGGCCGCTCACCTGCTGGTCGCACTCCGGGCAGGACTTGGTGGCCATCTTCACTTTCTTGGCCCTACTGGAGGACATGCTCGCTGCTGCCGCGGCTGTGACTGACACTGGCCGGGCCGGAGCGCCGCCCGCCCGGGAGGAGCGGCGGGAGGAGCCGCAGGGAGGAGCGGGGAGGAGCTTTAGGAGGTCCGCGCGCCCCCTCATGGCCATCGGCAAGGGAGCTGTTCTTGCCCGCGGGGACGGGGGAGCCGGTGGGGTGAGGGTGTCCTGGGAATGAGGGAGTCCAGAGGGATGAGGGGATCCTGGGGATGAGGGGAGTCCGGGGGATGAGGGAAGCCAAGGGATTAGGAAGCCCGGAGGGTGAGGGAGATCGGAGGATAAGGGAGCCCAGGGGCACAGCGCAGCCTGGGGGTGAGGGAGGATGAGGAGAACCTGACTGAGCCGTACGAGCCGTCAGGAAGCATCAAACACAGTTTTTCTGGTCTTCACCTCAATTCGGCAAAATAAAGACTGGAGTGGAGGGGAATGGTTATCGCCTGCTGCTCTGGTGCCTTTAGGAGCCTGCTGGTTCCAGGGTCGGCGTGTTCAGTCATGCATCTAAGCCTGGTTATGCTTGCAAATGCGATGTTTTTGGAGTAGAATGTTGTCAGGATCGGAGCAACACGAACAGCACGAGGCCTCTGCTATCTCAGAGCAGAGGGGTCTGAATTTTTGAGGTGTGAACTGCATTCTTTCAATCCTTCAGAATCTCAGTTTGGCATGCCAGCCTCTCCATCCTTACTACCAGTATTGTATAATGAATAAAGAATCAAACATCATTTGCAATATCCTCTCCTGTGCCAGTACAACCTGTTGATTTTTTTCTGTCCTTCCTCCTCCGTCAGTCTCCACCTTGATCCTTGTTCCCACACAGGGAATGAGAATATGCAGCTCTGTGCTTGAGAGCACCTCAGGCTCCCCGTGTGTGTGTTGGTTTCTGTCTGTGTACAGAGTTACTAAACTGGCTCACTTGCCCTTTTCCTTTTCTCCTTAGTATTTAAAGTTATGACTCAGAGGGTGTATTTGTTTCCCTGTTCTCTCTGTGTGTTGTTTCCAGCCCGTACCAATCCACTGGCACAGGTCTTTCTCCAGAGATACACAAAGACAAGACAAGTTTATTTTCCATATAAACTGTAACTGCTGCCAAAAGGACAAATGTGTTCCATGTAGGCAGGACATCCAGATTTTATTCCTGAATCCAGAACAAGTCCATGCAACCAGGACCTTGAGACTACTTTTTTTTATTTTTTTTTTTTAACTGAGAAGGTCCAGACATAGCAAAACATAGAAAGGTATTTCAGGGGAATTTATAACAGCAGAGGGCTCTGCTGGGTATAGTAACAGCATCTAGTAAATAAATTAATGAATATACAGGAGAGCTCACAGAGATCTATGACAACACCTATTTGTGCAGCAAATAAAGTAGTCAGGGACAACTGTTCAGCTATTCCAATACAAACAAAAATATTCTCCTTACTGGATGCAAACAAGATAGTATTCCTAGCTAGACAACTGATTATTAAGATTTTCCAAACAGATAAATATGTTTCTGGTTATTCTAATATATTAACACGTTAGTTTTGAGTTTTGAAAGTCCAAGGCTATTTTCTTTTACATAATTTCAGAGGTTTAATCCAGTACTGAGATAAAACCAGAAGTACATTTTTTAAGGGTACAGGTACCTCTTCTCTTAAGAGAGTCAATGAGTGGCACTTTGCAAACCTCATTTAAAATGTGTTTTACATCAATTTAAAATAGAAAATAAGAAACTTATGCCATTTCTCTATTTTATGAAAAGCTACACATGACTTTGTAAGTGCCTGATGGCTGCTCTTCTTTGCTGTTGTCACCACAGGGTCCAGCTGAGCTGGATGGCTGGAGGTCTTAGGGCTCTTTCCCAGTTCACTGGAATGCAGGGCACACACCTGCCACATCAGCTTCCTGCACATGCAGGAAGTATTTTGGTGTACAACTCTAATTTTACAAGAAAAAAAAATCCCCAAATAGGTAAAATTCACATATCTAATCCACCTTAGATGGGGAGAAGAAGCCCTTTCTAAGTTACTTTTCTGGTGACCACTCCGGGCCATTCGGAAGGATCCTACTGTCCTGCAGCCCTGGGAGGGCTGGCAGCCTCCCTGCCAAAATGCTGACAACACACAGCAAATGGAGAAATTAAATTCCTAATGTGCCGTGCAACCTCATGTCAGAAAGGTTATAAACCACTTCCCAGTTAAGTAACAACTTCCCAGTTAGTCAGCTATGTTCAGTGGGGTTTTATTCTTTCCACAGAAGAAGCACTATCTGGAGAATTCTAAAGTTATATCTAAAATACAAGAGTAGAATGTATGAGAGGAAAATTACAAATAATAGGAAGAGCTAGATAATATTTGCAATGTTACTGTGAAGGAATTGAAGTTGTAATGTGACAATATTCAACTGGTAAGAATAAAGTACTGTATGAAAATGAAGTCGCTATATGGACAAGCTTTGATACTATTTCCTGTGATTCCGGTTTTGACAATTTTGGTAATTGCAATACTTTGGTAATGTTACTGTGCTTCTCATCAGTAGATTTCATAGTAGCTGTAATCTGAGCACCCTCGGAGTCCTTTCATAGGGAATCAAAGTTACGCCTAACAAGTCCTTTGAGATCCCATTACTCTAAATCTGGGCAAGAACAACGTTTAAGTGGTACAAATTTTGGCTTTGTTCTCCAAGTATGGCTGAATATTGAGTGTTTCCCAATTACAAAGCATTTTTTAATTTACAATGTTGCTGTTTTGCGTTGATGCCTTTAGGTTTCAGGAAGCCACGTTCAGGCTGCCTTCCTGTCCCAGCTCGGCCTGGCACAGCAGAGCTTGGCTGAGGAAAAGGGACCATGGCCCCAGTGTAAGGAAGTACAACACAGTGTAACTGCTGGATATCTCATACAACTGCAACAGGTCATGAGCCGGCTCAAGGTCTTACTGCATCATCAGCCTGGGGGGAATCAGGGCCCACTCATGCAGTGAGTCACTGCAGCACTTTTCCACCCCTGCAACTGGAAGTCAGCGTCACCTGGCCACTACAATCCATTAGATAGAGCCTAATCAAAACCAAGTCCGCTTCAGTAAACAACACTTGACAATTTTTAAGAAGTTATATTTATTTTATATCCTTACTGGGCTTCTTTTTGTAATCAGAAAGAAACATTTTATTTTCTATCTCCTGAGTTTTAGTAAGTTGCTGTTTTAGAAATGGGGGGGAAAATTCCTTGAACTTTTCCATTCAACTGCTTGGTTTTACTTGATTCTTAAAGCAAATGTGTCCAGTACAATGACCTTTTCCGTATACTTTATGATAATGAGCTGCATGTCACTGAAACCCTCTAGGGGTAAACACTTGCTGAGAAGATCCTCCTCTAGTAAAGCTGAAGCACAACGTACACGAGTCTTATGGCCCAGGTCAACAGCGGTTTTTAGAAAGGATTTATTTGCTTTGTGGAGCAAGTCAGCTTCAGATGGGATTTTCTAGAGAAGCTTTTAATAAAATATCTGTAATTTCTTTAATGCCAGTAGCAGTTAACATTCCATTAAAAAAAAAAGAGGCATCCAACATTTTATTCTCACATATCAGGCCTTTTTCATAGGAAAATTTATCAAGCTCCAGGTTATTCAGAACAGCTCAGTTTCAACAAAATAATGCAATTTCATCAAAAACCTCACATTACCTTCCCAGAGCACTTTTTAAATTAATTTTTATGAAGATGATTCAATATACTATTTTACACATTCCATTTGAGTTTGGTTTTTGGGTAGGAGGTTGAGCTTTTTTCTTTTCTTGGCTTATCATGAGATGATGAGAACTGTTGAACATTAAGATATGAAGTTACTGAACTGGCACAGTTTTTCATAGACTGTGTTGAGCTTTGGACCAGATCTTAAAAGATTAATACACATTTTGAAGAACAGAAACAACAGTAATTTCTCTGGAGATGCTTCTTATACTCTGAACTGCTACCATGGGCAGTATGCCACAGGAAACAACCACCCTCCCTACTTGCACAACACAGAATTCAGAAAGCTTTGCTCTTTTTGGCTAACTGAACCTACTTTTTGTAACGTGGTTTCCATCTGCTTAGTGTCCTCACGGATTCCTAAATATCATTAACAACGCTTTGGCATTTTAAGAGCAGTTTTCTATCCAGTGTCTTTACTTAAATTAAATAGCAGGACAAAAAAATGAATGCTTAGTTGCCATGTGCCATTATTGTAATTATGGGGTTTAAACCACGCAGCTGTTGATGGAAAGCAGCTTGTTGAAGGTTTGTCAAAATGGAAACGTGCCAGCAGTTGTTATTCTGTTTATCATGTTTTTTCTCCAACTCTCTCTCTACCTTTGTATGTATTTATGCATTTGCTGCTGTGTACCTCTAGCTTGCCACCATCAACATGAAATTCATTATTTTAGCTTCTCATAACTGCAAGGAAACCATCCCATGTCTTTATAACTAAAGATGGAATGTAACATGGAGATCAAGGAACTGCCCTTGGGAAGCAGTACTGTCCACCTTCCATATCTGACTTATCTGAAACTTGTGCTCATGTGATTTGCATAGAATACATAAACTGCTGATCAGTCAAATCAAGCACCACGGGCCAACTTTCAGAAGCAGACAACTTTCAGAAGCCTCTCTGAAGGGCACATCTGAGCCCACGTTTGTGTGCGTTATCTGCAGTTCAAGCCGGGGGCAAGGGGAGAGAGAAAGGAAGATTTCCGTAAGGAAATACAAAAAGATACTTCACCTTTAAGAGGTCATTGCACAAGATTTTAACAAAAGTTCACTGACTAATTTCAAAGCTCACAAGGGAAGTTTTCTTTTCCTCATATGATACATAGACATGCCAAGCCTCAATAAGTCGGAGTGGCATTCACAATACCAATGACACTGACCCTGGAGCAGAATCCCAGCTCTCCTGGAGTCACCAGGAGCTTTGCTGCTAACTTCAAAAAACAATGATTTAAGAAAAACTTTGCCTCAACATTGCAAGTTCATCATAAACTATTTACTTTCAGCAAAGCATCTGTATTAAAATAACAAGTGAAGATACATTTATCATGAGTAAAGAGAAAGATACTGTTCTATAACGCGAACACCACTTCCTATTGCATTTGACATGGAAAGGCTTTGTTTCATCCTATGTATTTCCTGTGTGCATTTCTAAACTTGGGAAACTAATCAGACCATTGAATTTCAGCTTCGCTTGTATTCATTTCAAAGTTTCAATAAAAACGCCTGTTTTGAGTTGTGCAACATGTGTTTGAAGGTGTCCAGTCTCCCTCCGACGCTGCTGGGCTGTTACACACTAACCAGCAGCGTTACAGAATTTGCCAGCAGGGTCTGAGGTCTTGCTTGGATTGTCCCTGGAGGCAGAACCGGAGATGTCCGGCAATCTGTACCTTTACTGTGAGGGATCAATCGGAGATACGGTGGCAGTGCTGGCTGGACACTTTCTGCCACGCCAGCTGTTTCTGGGGGGTGGAGCAACATGTGGACCAAGAGCAAAGGTTAATGTGTGTTCTTCCCCCTCCAAAATTAGTGGTACCAAATCCACGGAACTTGGATTTTTAATAACCTGGGTAGCATTTCAACCTTGATTTCTAACGAACCACGAAACACACTTGATTTAAGATATCTGGGAAGTCTGAGTATAAATATTAGAATTTAAAATAATTTGAATATTTCAGGTAATCTGATTAAAGCTTACTATAAAACCAGATCTGCCTTTGGTTTTGTGGTAAATCCAGCCTTGACATGTCTTGCCACAGCTCATAATATTTTCTTCTGAACTGCTTTTTATCAAACCTGGAGAAAAGGCAACTCTTTGTTAATTATCAATCAAAACACCAAATTCAGAGAACACTCAGCTTTCTAGATACATGACTGATGACCACTTTAAAAGGAAAGTGCCAAAACATAGAGGCTCCAAAATTTGACATTTCAAAAGCTAAAAATCTTTAAATATGGAAAAAAAAAATCAGTCTGAGGGAGATGCAGACTGCAATGTCCTGAAACAGCTACCGCAGCTGCAAATAAACAAAAGTGGACTTCTTGGAACTTGAATTTCTAACATAGAGTCCTCTATTGGCTCATTTTGTGGGCAGAATTTTGGAGGGAGGACAAGCAGGGCCAGAAACACTCCACATGGCCTTCACAAGCTGAACAGTAAACAAATAAAAGCTCTTAGTACAATCAGTACAATGACTGAGGAAAGATACGAAAACAACAGAACAAAATCCAAGTCTCAAAACATCTAATTTAGGCACCTAAAATTAGGAAGCTAGTTTTTTATATTCTCTCTCAGTCAGTGGAGAAAGAGAAAGTAAAAAGAAGGTTCTAAAAAACAATTCACAAATAAGGCTGATTTACAGCCCAGGCTCTTACTCAGGGAGGTAACATTAGGTCATAGGAATATTCCTGACTGAAAGATCCCTTATTCCACTCTCTAAGCACAAACAAGGAGTCTCTTCTGGACACCCAGGATGGGTAAAAAGGGCCTTCTCCTCACGGGCAGCAAGAAGGAGACAGAATTTACCTCTCCCCCCTGAATCCTGCTCCTGTTGTATTTTGTGGGCAGATCTCCAGTCATTTACTATGAAAGCTGAACTGAACCCGAGAGATAAAAACATTTTCATCATCTGGAAACAATGAGGAAACTGTGAGAGAGGACCGACTTGTTTCTGCGGGAGGGAAGGAGCAGGAGCGAATGCTGTCCTGGCAGAGTGACAGCGTGAGGGATGAGGCTGCTGGCGCTCGCCCAGCCCCGCTCCCTGCCCGATCCCTGCTCCTCGCTCGCTGTGCCAGCAGCCCCGCAACAGGTGACCGTGACCCACCCGCAGACCCCACCGCGCTGCATTCCTAACGCTGTGTGAGGCTGGGCAATGAGCGCAGGCGGCCTTTTCCCCCACGGACAGATGAGAATCAGCGCGGGCAATGCTAAGGCTTGTCACGCCGCAGAGCAGAGAAGCGCACCCAGACAAAGGCGGCGCTCCCTGCGCGGGCGGGCGGCGGCACCGCGGGGGCCGAGCGGCAGCGCCGGGCTCCCCGCACGCCGGGGGTGCGGGATGACCCGGCTTTGCCATTCTCTCCGGGAAACCCACCGGACTTGCCCCCGCCCCGGCTCCCGCGGCATCTCCAGCGGCGGGAGCGCGCCCCGCCCGCGGGCGGCGGGGACAATGCGGGCCGGGCCGGGGAGGCCGCTGGGTGCGGTAGTTCCCTGCCCATCACCTGATGCCTGGGCAAGCGCAGCCGAGGCAGCCGGGACTACAAACCCCGCCAGGCAGCGCGCCCGGCAGCACGGCTGGTGCAATCACACCTTAGCACGCCCCGGGGCCGGGGCAGGCGTCGGCTGGGAGAAGGATGGTTTTACCCGGGACTCTCGCAGAGCAGTAGCTCGGCCACTTCTGTCGGGGACGGGGGGCTGCGGCGCTGTTCGGATGCAATGGTGGGACCTATTGCTCCCGCGGTGGCATCGCAACACTGCAAGATCAGCTGTATCCACTGCAATTAAGTTTACGGGATCTGGACATGAGAGGACCGAGCGTGGACGTGTAACTGTGCCAGCTCTTCGGCGTTTCTTCTGACCGCACCTCCTGCTCGTGTGCCTCCTTCCCAGCGCCCGGTTCCGACCGATCGGGACACAGCGATCCTCAGCGCTCGCATCCTGAATCTCGCTTTGGGGAGTACCCGGAGGACCATGCATCGGTTTGCCTTGGTTGCCAGGCAAACTGGGGCCCCCCTGTGCGGCCGCGGGCCGGGGGGCAGCCGGGGCGGAGGGTCGGACACGGCCCTGCTGGGCGCCGCTTCGGTGGCGGCGGGGCGGCAGCCGCGGGGACCCCGCCGGGACAGCACCGTGCGCTGGAGCAGCGCGGCCAAGGCCTCCGCCGTGAACATCAACGAGAAGGCGAGCAGGGAGAAGATCCTCACGCTGGAGTCCATGAACCCGCAAGTGAAGGCGGTGGAATATGCGGTGCGGGGCCCTATCGTCCTGAAAGCCGGGGAGATCGAGAAGGAACTGCGGAAGGTGAGGCAGGGCAGGGCAGGGCAGGACGCGCTCCCCGCAGCCCACACCGGCCCTGCCCCGGGGAACCTCGGGGGGCTCGGCAGAGCCGGCGGTGGGACCGGCGGGAACACCCTGACACGCCGCGGGGCTGATGCGCGACCCTGTGGAAGCCTCGGGAAAGCGGGAGGCACCGCTGCAGTGCCTCCTCCTACCAAGTTAAAGACTCAGGACCACGGGCAGCCTTTCCCCCATCCCTCTTTGCCCCGAGCCGCGCCCAAACGCGCTCTGCTCCTCCCGGCCCTGCCCGCTCCGCTCCGGGTACCCCCCGCACCCGCGCCCCTTCCCACGGGGGGCGGGAGAGGCACAAAACAAAGGAACCCGCTGTCCGGCTACTGTTTATCTGGTGTCACTGCCTGCGTAAAGCAAATAGAGCAGTGTTTACATTTCTTCGGCCACTTTGACCCTTTGCTGCAATCCCGCGTCCTTTGCATTATACAAGGGGGTGACTGACCAGCTTTCGTCATACTGATAGAGCGTTTGAGTCGTTCGTGAGGATTTTAGAGATACTGCCTTGGCCGGGGCAGGGAGACACCTTTGAAACCCCTGACAGGTGAGATGGACCCGGCTGTCCCGGGCACTGCTCCGCAGCCTCATCCATCTGGGCTGTCCAGAGCCGGGCAGGTGAAGGCTTCCTGAGATCACCGACACTGTGCTCCGCTTTTTTTAACTGCAGAAGTTTGAGGTGCTTGAGGACAAGCCTTCGGAGCACAAACACTCAGTAGCGCTGCCCGAAGTTTTAGGTGCCCGAAGTTGGTGCTTTTAGGAGGATCAGAAAACAAAGCAAGATACAAGATATTCCTAAGGGTCTGGGCCAAAATGTACTAAATAAGGTATCCAAATCAGTCAGTGCTTACATTTGGTTCTTCATATATTTTTTTCATATTCCTTAAGACTTAGTATTAAAAAAAAAAAAAGAAACCTTTAGTAATACAGACATGTCTTTTTGCTTCTACGGTTCAAACCACAGCTTCCCCTCCCAGCACAACGACTCACTTATTTTTGTTTTGAGTAAAGCATCTGGCAGAATTACTTTTCTTTATTTTCAGATATTTTTCCCTGCCTTCACTACTTTAGAAAGTCTTGCTAATATGTTATTACAAGTACTGCAAGACTGTTTTGATCAGTACATGCAAAGTGCTTTGACAAAAAGGTGTTAACAGGAATTCTAATTGTCAGAGATTATTTTAATTCTCTGGTCTTTGTGTTACTTGATTCACCTTGTTTTAAAAGGTGAAGCATATTTGTAGCTCACTGTAGTATATACATCAATTATTTACATCTATTCAATAATTATTAAAAACAGCTTCTAAAAAAAATTTTTACTTAAAAACTTCAGAGTGGTGATGGGGAATTAACTTCAGAACACCTGTTTTGATTTTTGCCTTAAAACTTGTTTATAAAGGTGTCATTGTGTTTATACAACAAAGTTTCCTAGTGGGTGCATTTTCTGGAGTATAAAATCTTCCAATGTTCTCACCAAGTATGTTTGTTTTCAAGTTAATATCACAGGGCAGGAGGTATTACTTGACAAAACAAATATAAAACAATCCTCACAAACTCCTCCCTGCCCCCCTGCTTACTCCAGTTACCAGCTGAGTCATTGACAGAGAGAATAACCTTCTGTCCACTTTTGAAAAAAATAAAGGAGCAAGTCATTGCCAATGACTTTATTAAAAGATTGCCATGTCAGTTTTGTGCCTACTTACATGGCATTTTCCATTTGAAAGTGTTTGTCTGGAACCAGTCTCATGGAATAGTGTTAGCCATTGATAATGGCTAGCAGCATTCCCAGAGGTGACTATATTCTAAGATGACTAAAGCAAACAAACCTCCCAGTTGGCAGGGAAAGAGGACAGAATTACTGCAGAAGTTGAGACAGTGTATCTGCAGAAAACATTAGTCAACTTAAGGAAGCAGCTGAAAGACTTTACTTCCTTCCAAACTTCTCAAGTTATTTATTCCTCTTTGCCTTTCTGATAAAAATACTGTTACGCCTTCTATTGTTTAACCAAGCTGTCTGCTGAAGTGTACAGTGTTGAGTACTAGCATAATATTATAGGTTATCTAATTGCTTGGTTTTTGTGTGTGTGTCTGAAATTCATTTCTGTGTGATCACAGGTCAATGGCTCCTCTTTGTTTACTTTTGATTAAAACTGGACAGCTACTCTTTTTCATCCCTCTCAGTCTTAGCTCACAGAGTTAGACCAACCCCGGCCAGCAGAATTAACACTGCCAGACAGAGAGGCTGATGAGGTTGTCAGGGGGAGGTAATGCCCCACAGCATTTCTAGATCCAAAACTACTCTTCATTGACAGCAAAACTTGCCCCATAGCAACCGTACCATGTTTGATGGGGAAGGAGCTTTGCCCAGTATGATGTGGAAGTGCTGCCCTGGCTGGGGTATCAAGAACAGGCAGAGGTGAAGCAAATCTGCATTTATCCTGTTCTGCTGAGATACCTTTAGTCTGAACTAAAAGCACCTTAAATGCAGCCAATGTCTAATCAGATGTGATAGAGGCGCTCCCTCTTTAAACCTGGTTCAATTCAGTTACATTTCATACTTGCATAACTTACACAGCTTGTTATGTAGACTATAAAATAGCTACTTGGAGCTGTTTGCACAGTATAAGCTTTCATCTTCTTTGAGTTTTGTCCTGCTGTCTCAGATCCTGAATAGCAGTGCCTCTGTTATTCTATCTGGCACTTGCTGCTTTTGTATATTAACTCAAGTGATTACAACAGGAGCTGTAACTCCACAGCACACACAGCAATGAGGACTAAAATGTTACTTGGGAAGTCCCCGACTAGGTAAGTGAAGGGCTAGTTCTTGAAAAAGTAAAAAAAAATGAGGCATTAGTTTTAGCTCGTGTGCTTGGGACTAAGCCAGTGAAAGTGGCAAGAAGAATACTCTGTTAAAGCAGAATAAGATTGATTGCTCTGGAGTACAGGTGGGGCATGTTGTACCTGGACTTCACGAGTTTTGTTGGCCTGTGACCTGTATTCATCTAGGTGGAAAATCAGTGCTTTGATCTACATTAAGTCTTTCAAGATAGAAACCTTTATGCAAAATCATTGACTTGAATTAATTCCCTGAATTTTTTTTTAATAGTTTTGAAATTGTGTCATGCTTCGAAAGTGAAAACATGGGTTTTCTTCCTCTTTGCTAATGATAATATTCAGCTGATTCTGGCTTACTAAGATGACACAGAAAGAACTGACCTCAACCAATTTTCTCTTTGTTTCTGGAGAATTTTTTAAAGCAAGCTAGAGCACAGACACATTTTAATAAATGATTACACTCTCAATAGAACACAAACAATACCTTTTTTTTCTATCCCCTTTGTGTACACTTGCTAACAGATGGCCACCATATCAAGTATTGACTTTAATTGCATTTCAGACTAGAAAATTGATCCTGAGCATGAATTCAATGCAAGAATAATGTCATCTCTGGACAGAGCCCTTCTCCTTACTTAACCAATAATAACAAGCTAGCTTTATCTTTACCTAGGCAGCACACATACCTGATTTATTACTTTACATTCATGCTAATTTGAACTGACCTTGTTACGAAAGTCCCTTCATATCTGTTACTCTGACATTTCACTTATACTCTCCTTTTTTCTCCCAATTCCTGATTGGGTTTTACATAATGTCAAGTTCTATGTCAGGTTGAGTTGGCTTACTTGCAAAGTGTGTGTGTATTAAACAGCATTTCAGGATCCACAAGTCAGCTCATGGAACACTGGAAGCAGTGGCTTCATATAAGTCACACGACACGAGGTTCTTCTTCAGAGTTTTCAAGTTACTGAAACAGAATTGTAGGGCAGAAGGGAGTAGAGGGATGGTGTGCAGGGATGTATTGGTAGCATGTAGAAAGTTCCTTCAGACCAGCATAGGTGGTTACATATCCCACCCCTGGGCCTGGAACTGTAGGCCTTCAATGGCAATACACAGTCTCTACACATTGGAGCCCTTATTTTTGTGAACAGCCACAGCAGTCTGGCTAACTTTTACAGTGACAGTGTTGTACACTCATCTCCTGTGCCCACGCTTTTCATTTGCTTAACTATTGCAAATAAGTTCCTGTTGCATGTTTGTTCAAGTCACTGGTTCACTCCCTATATTTCTATTTAGATAATAAAACTACCCAAATCCTTCTGCTTATGTAGGTGTAACCTCAGGCAGCTTCTGCTGAAGTATTTTGATTAAAAGACTGTAGAGCTTTTCTTTTTTCCTTTTTTTTTTTTTTTAACTAATTCATCAGGCTTTGAAATTGAATAGAAAAAAGTCTGACTTAGAATCCAGCCTTAATTGTAAATGCGAGTTGACTGTGTCCCTGGGAGTTGTGGAAAGATAAAACACAGTTTAGGCAATGACATGCAGAAATATAATTTGACATGCCAAGAAAAAGACACAAGATTGACTGGTACACCCAGTAATGAAAGATGTTAAGCTTAAATTACCATCCTATAATTTTCTGCTTTGAATACGTGACTGTGTGCACACTAAGAAAGTGTCTTCCAGGCAAGAGCATTTGACCTCATTAAGACAGAATGGTTGTTCCTCAGTTGTCTGTACATGTTGCATACGTAAGTGAATCTGTAGTAAACCCCATGTTTTTTAACAGGGTGAAAATTGCTGCAGATGAAGATGAAAAAAATCAAGTTTTAAGAGTACGATTACCAAAATCATATGTTAGAAACATACGGCACACAAGATCCAGTTATTTGATCTCTTCTTATTGAATACAGTAGCAAAATCTATTCCAAAATAGCCCTTTTCCAATATGTCTTCAAGTTAAGAGGGTCCTAATGTCTAATCACTTTCTAATGAACATTATTTCAATTCTGTCATTTGCAATCACATTGAAATCTAGGGCTTTATTCATATAGGTGAAATTTCTGAATGCAAAGGCAATTTGACCAATGTGTAAGGCAAAAGTAACTTGAGGACAAGTTCTGTAATCTGTGTATCAGATCTGCCAGTTAACGGTCAGCCCCATCCATTTTCTCATGTGATGTGAGGGGGCATGCAAGCATCGCTGCCTTTTCCAGTCAAAATCCAGAATTTGCCTTCTCCTTCCTTCCAAAATCAGCTCATGTCAGCTTGAATTACACATGCATAATACAAACTGAAAGCCTTTCTCTGTGGTAAGCAGGTCAGGTTTATTTTTCCGCTGTGAGTTGTTTTAATAAAAAGATTGGAACACTAATACAGGTCTTTGGGTCCCTATTAGTTAAGGGCCTCTGGACAGTACTTTCTTGGCCCTTTGAGAGGAGGAGAAAAAAAAAGCAATCATGCAACTTGGCTACTACAGCATAGATCTCAACTGTGCTGAAATGTTTGGGTTTGCCAGCTCTCCTGTTGTACAGCCTGTTTGTGCAAGTCACAGCAAAACCAGACTCAAGGAAATAGTACAATGTTTCATAGTGTGATGTTATTGCCTGATAATCATCACGAGGATATACAAAGCAATGGCAATGAAAGTAAAACAATTGGGAGCAGCCAGGATTGGACTAATTCTGAAATTCAGCAATAATTGAAATACCATGCTGCTCTTTTGGGATTAAAAGCAGCTCACATTTTCATGGCCTCCTCAAGGGAGCTCTTTTCAGTCCTTTCCTGTTACCAAATGCACACATGCTTCTCTCCAGACTGAAGGGTTTCCTTTGAAATTTGCTGAAGACTTAAGCGAGGTCAGCTTGCACCCTTCTTCACTCTTTCTGAGAACAGCAATTTGCCAGCATTCTTAGATGGTACCATTGCAAAGGGGACCTCCAGGCATACTAAACCTCCTGAGAGACCAAAGCAACTCATGGCAGGGCACTGCCTTCATGCTCGTTCTGTGGGATAGTTTATGTTCTGGCATCACGTTGTTTCTTTGAGCAAGTAACTCTCCCAACACCTCTTGGCATCGGTGACTCTCCATGAGAGGCAGCTCATCGTTTCACACTGTATTTATTCCTTGCTTTCTGGGTGTCTTGAGGCTGTGGGAATGTCTAGGGGAAGAGGAGGCTTCCCCAAACCTGGTTAACTACATGAAGATTTGTATTGACTCTGCACCAATGAATTCTGGTTCATGTATAAAAATGTCTTCTCCCAGCTTTGTGTAGTATTTAGAACACTGACACAGTTGTTTGAATAATCCTGTCTGACCTGCTTCAGGTTTCAGACATTTTTCATCTGGTCTCTTAAAAGACAGCTTTCCCTCTGAAAAGAGCAGAGTGACACAAGTAACTAATTTCCAAAGAGTATATTCCAAATCCTGGAAGATTCCTTTATTCCATTAAAATACTTTCATTATCAAGAAGAGAGCAACTGAAAAAAGAATGAACAAATTTTTTTATTTTCTGCTTTACATCAGAGAGTGAAAGATGTCTTCTGCAGCTTTAAAAATGGCTCCTACAATTAGTCTGTCTGCCAACAATGACAAAAGAATGGCAGGAGACTGGCCTTGTTCCCCAGATCAAGCTGAATCACGTTGTAAGCACAGTGTGAGGTGCCGCCAGAGGCAGAAGGCTTTAACAGTGCTTGTTTTGTAGGTTTTTCTTCCTAATTCATGTGGTTCATACCCTCTTCAGTAGACATGAGTGTCAATATGGGACTTTCTGCTCCCGAGTTTGTTATTAGAGCTCTTGTTACGCAAGCTGCACTTTCCCCAAGCTTTGCCAGTTCCAATCCAGTCAGACTGCATCTGGAGCACCTTGAGAGCCTGCCTGCACTCAGGGAGGGGGAGAGGTGTGGTGGGGGGCTGCACTCTATCCCCAGAGGAAAACACAACAACTTCAATAACCCAGTGTCTACTCCCCCTATGTGTTCCTTGGCCTGCAGGGGCATAAATTGTCTCAGCACAGGTCTGTAGGTGACATGGTCAAAGACTGCTTAGCCTTCTGCTGTGAAATAAATCTAACTAACTAGGTCCTGCTGCAGCCTTTTTCCTGCTGTTCTACAACCTGATGTTGAGGTTATCACCATCACATTCATATTTCCTCTTTTCATACAGATCTTTTCATAGACCTTCCAAAAAGTATTTAGCATTACTCTTCCGTTGGATACCCATACACCCCAGTGCCATCACCATAGGAGAAACCTTGACACAAGTAACCAGTGACCAATGCCACTCTTTCTTAGGGATCTGTGTAGAATTCTACCTTGCCGTCGTCTGCAGAGTCATAGGCACTGTCTAGACTTCCCTTGATGCCAGCTTCAGATATCCGTGCTTTGAAACTTTGACCCATTAGCATTTGAGGCTTGTTACTATTTCCAGTTCCTCCTTTTCGAAATGCTAAGATGGGACTTTTTGTTCTAAAGAACTTCTTTAGAACTTCTTTAAGAACTTGTTTAGAACTTCTCGTTCTAAACTAAAATTGACAACTTCTGATATTCCTTCTTTCCCTAGAGACATTGGAAATCAGTAGAAAAATACAAAGTGGTCATAGCAATTTGTGGATAGATGTCACTAGGAGGGATGTAGGAAATCTCATGAATACAGTTCTAAACAATTGTTGATATTTACTCATTGTCAGGGAAGGAAAAGGCCCAAGTTATTTAAAAGCATCTCACTTTTGAAAGACAAAAAGGGGCAACAGCTCTTGAAGCTGAGGCCAAGAAGCACAAGTTAGTCAAGAGGACCATGGGGTTTTAGTGTGGGAACTGTGTGTACAGCACAGAAAATCCAACAATTCCTTCTCTAACAAGATTTTACAGTGAGATAACTGTTGTGTATGTTTTGCTATTTTTTCCAGATCAATTATTTTAGTAGCAAAGATAGTATGGGGTTCATGGGGTTGGTGATGATTCTGTGCTTGCAGTGATGCCCACTGGCAATGATGGCATAAATATTGAGTTTGGCACTAGTAGAGATCTGGATGGTATCAATGCTAATAAACTACAATAAAGCTGACACAAAGACCAAAAAGGTGATCTGTTATCTTTATCTGGCATCGCTTTTCCTAATTCTTTATTTAGAGTTGAAATGCAGCTCTTAATTTAGGGACTCAGATCAACAAGCATAAAAGCAAATGACTTGATGGAGTCACTGTGTCACTTTCAGTTATTTAAAGTGAACTTTTTTTTTCAATTGCTGCTAAATTTAAGGCCATATAAAATTGACCCTTTTCAATCAGGAGCATGTAAGTCCAGCTATCTTGTTTTAATGCCATTTACAACTTCCTATTCAATTTTAAAAGGAAAAAAACCCATAGGTTATCAGTCATATGATTAACTGGATCTGTAGTGGGGATTTGAATCACATTGTCACATCTCAGACACATCATGCAGCCTTAAACCTCCAAATCCTGGCGTACCTGGGAATCTGTATCCCTGGTGACTTCTTGTTTTTGGTTCTTGTTACCTTTGCACGTCTGGGTTCTGGTCTGTCACTGAAGTTCAATACATAATCCACTGTAGAAAAACAAAAATTAGTTCAGGCTTGCCAGCCACATATTCCACGTAACAATTCTGTCACTGTTAAAAGGCCTCCCTACTGGCTCTCAAATATACACCACAATAACTGTAAATTTATTATTGTAATTTATTCTTCTTGTAATGTTGGCCTTAACTTTCAGATAATCTTTTTTTATTTAAACCAGTGGTGCTTTTTTCTACCAGTCAGTTCTTTGCCTTTTCCCCGCTTATTTTATTTTACTGTTTAAAGGGCTCTGATTGCTAATCAACATTCATTAACTGCATTCCCTGTCTTCTCATAATGTATTCAGTTTCTCACAGGAAAAATGGCTGTCTATTCGTATTTCAGGGACTAGGAAGCTTTTAAATATTCATGGTGATTATTTAGCACTTCTGCTGTTTATCATACAGAGCCTCACTATGATATATTTTGTAAAACATCTCTACGTGGAAAAGTGAGGTCATGATACAATGAATATTTAATCTAAATAAAAATAAATAAGCAAGCAGTATGTTTACTGCCTTTACTCTAAAAGGGCTAAAGATCTCAAGGCTTGTTTTGTCTGTGGTTTCTCAAATGTCCCCAAATCTTTTTAGCTTCTTGGCCGATCCATCCCTCCCTTAGGTGTCTCTGAAGTTGCTCTCTTACTGACAATTCAAAGTGCCTTTCTTTCATCTTTTCTACTTCAGTGTGTAGTTTTGAAGCAAGTCAGTCCCTTACTTGCAGCAAGCAGAAAAGTAAAAGCCAGCCTATCACTTAAAAATGTGTCACAGTCAACACAATTTCTGCAAACCATTTCAGATTTACTGGCAGTACTATATAAGAAATGCATTAGGCTTTATATGGAACATTGTATCTGTTCTGAGATTAGGCACTGTATGGTTTCAGTGCCTACATATATATGTATATACATATATGCGTGTATGTATATATATACACACAGTGCCGGTATATAGACAGACACCAAAAAAGAATCACCTTCTTCAGTCCTAACAAAATATTCTGCATTCTCCCTTTCTAGGGAATCAAAAAACCTTTTACTGAAGTAATTAAAGCCAACATTGGAGATGCACATGCAATGGGACAGAGGCCAATCACCTTCCTCCGTCAGGTAAGACTATTATAAAATATTATTATTCGTTTTTTACTAGAATGCCTTAAAAGCCATCTGATATGTGTATTGGTATAAGTGATTCCCTAAGTGCAATTAGACTTAAAATAGTTCTTTTGTAAAGAATTACAAATTTTCATTTCTGAGCCAAAGGCCTTGCTTGCTGATTGTCCTCTTTTAACACAGTAGCTTTCATAGAATCATAGAATTAACTGGGTTGGAAGAGACCTCCGAGATCATCAAGTCCAACCCTTGATCCAACCCCACT